>JASBWR010000014.1:0-272254 GCA_030039265.1 Naganishia cerealis | reverse complement strand
CGGGGGCCTATCAGGAACGCGCTGGATGGCGAGTCGGACGAGGACGATTCAGAGGATGAGGTGGTGGTGGCTGAGGAGCATGCGACGTAGTAGGCTCAGCTCGGCTCGCCGCGCCAGTAGCGGGACTTTGGCGCCAGTGCCCTTTTTCTTTATCTCACGTGTTGTAGTATACCCACCCTTTCCGCTTCCGTCTGCGTCTCGCGCGCACGACGGCGGTCACGTCCCGCTGTATCCATAATGATCTCGATTCTGCGCGTCACTGAAGCACCGAGTCCTCACGTGGCGACAGACGCGGTGTGCCATCTCGGGCATGCAGGTTCGGCGTACATCATGAGCGTTGATCGGGAAAGCAACAATTGTCTTGTCTATATACGCGCATAGGACAAACGAGTGACTAGGTAGGCTACAGTGGGTCATCGAGGACCCGAACGCTCGCGGCGTGGTAGAGTCAAACAACATGTAAAGCGCGAGTACAACGAGAAGGAAACCAAACAAGGTGTCCATGGAAGCGTATTCAGGCGGAGGCGGCGGCGAGGCGGCGGAAAACGTAATACAAAGCGAGCGGTAAGTTGCAAATGATTGAGAATCGAGCGGCGTGGCGTGGCGTGGCGTGGCGTAACGTAGTATACAGAGGCCCCCCCTCCGTCCGTGAATCGGCGCATAAGCGCAAGGCGAGAAAATGTCGGTGCGAATACGAGTGGCAAGAAAATATCCATCAAGCGTACGTGGTGTGCGTATTATCCATTGTCCGTTCGGTCATATTATCTCCCCGTGTGCAAAGGAACACCCCCAGTCGTTGTATGCGTATCTAGCAAGCAGCGGCGGCGGCGGCGGGTGGGAAATACGTTTGCTGCTGCTGAAGCCAGCCAAAGAACCCTCCCCAACCGGGAGGCGCGACTTCCATATCATCAGGCGCGGTAGCTGCCGCCGAGCCCGACTTTCGTCGTCCGCTGAGCACATCGACCCATATTCCCTCACGACGGATACCGACGGGATCTCCGTCCGCCTCGTCGTCGTCGTGGTGGTGGTGGTGGTGGTGCAGAATCTCTACGGCGGGGGGCAGGGCTGTGCATGTGGGCGGAAGAAGATCGATTGGGTCCAGTAGCGGTGACGGGTACGCGGAGCAGGGAGGAGCGAGTTGATGCGTTGACGCGACGGCATGTTTCGGTGAGAAGAGAAACAATGCGTCCTCGATCGGCGGTGCAGCACCCTCGTAGATAGGGCTGATACAATCCACGTTTGCATCACCGCAGCTATTATCGTCCGTCCACGACGACGACGACGAGTCGAACGATTCTGCGGAATGCGTGAAGGCGAGTGCGGGAGCCGGGTCGGTGGCCGAGTCGCAGAAATCTTGGAAAGCGGTGACGAGCGAGCTTTGCAGGCGGTCGCTGGTGGCGCCTTGGCCGTCGTCATCGGTCCCGTCCGGGACGACGTCCTCTCCGTCCTCTGATTTCGAACGATGACCACCGACGGGTCCATCCGCGAAGGAAGACGACCGATGGGTATCAAGCACGAGCGAGGCACAAGAAGGCGAGATTGGCCAAACGTGTATTCTCGGTGCGAATCCGCCGCCGTCGTTCCTAACAGGCTTCCTAGCGGCAGCGGCAGAATAAACACAGTTCCTCAACCCCGACTGTCTTGCCACCCGGGCCATGATCCCAGCCGGATCCCCAATCTCATGAACACCAACAGCCGCTCTTTGTGCGTTCCAAACCGTATCCCCGACCGACTTCCTAACCGCTCTCTCCTCGACCCTCCGCGCCTCTTCCTTTCCCCACGAAGCACGCCGCACTTGGTCCCCCCTGAGGTCGGAGAACGCGTATCGCTCCAGCGCGGCAAGGGCAGAGGTACACGCCCCGAGGCGATTGTGCGCTGTTGCGTACCGCTGGGCGAGACGTGATGGGAGGGACGTGGATGGCGGGAGGGAGGAGTGGTAGGTTGTTCGTTGGGATGCAGTCTGGTAGGCGGTGACGTTGGAGGAGGAGACTTGCGCTTCCGTCAACGAGCCCTCCGACGAGGTTTCTGAAGTGTTCCAATCCACCGTGTCTAGACGCTCAGTCGCGTTCCTTCGTCCCAGCGAACCGCCAAGGGACGGTCTTCGCAACGCACCTCCGACAACAACGTGCATCGGCGCGTTTCCATCCCCGGAGGCGGTGGTGTTGGCGGCGTTGGCGGCGAGAAGGAGGAGCTGTTCGACCTCTCCCCGCACTGCGTGCCATTCCCGACGTTTCTTCTGCACCTGCAAGGCGAGAGCAAGAGGGAGGTACCCTGCGCTGCCGTCGATGGTGGAGACGGTCCCCTCGATATCTCGGTAACACATGGCCCGTAACCTCCTTTTCAAGCCGGGGAGTACGAACCGTGTGAACGCGTCGACCAACAAGGAGCGTGCTTGGCGCCGATGAAAGCGTTGCGGGTCGGCGGAACGTTGGTGTGCTAGCGTGGTAGTTGGTTTGCCTTGTTGCGAAGCCGTGCGTTGCTGTGATGAGAAACCTTTTGCCGTCGTCGTCGTCGTGGGCGACAGGGAGCAAGTAGAGCCAGGGGAAGAGGATGGGAGAAGCGGGGAGAGGAGGCTCATCAGGAGGCTCGATGGGGAGTGTCGCTTGATGTCGTTTTGCGGGAACGAGAACGAGGAGGACGACAGGCGCGGTGTCATCGGTGGCGATAGCGGTGCAACAGGGGATGCTGCGGTGGGAGACGCTGGCGGCGGCGGCGGCGGCGCCAACGACTGCGTAACGTGCTCCATCACGGCCTCACACATCTCCCTACACGAGCGGCCCAATGGCAACTCGCACTCGATGCCCCCCTCGTCCTTCCCGTCGACGTCGTCACCGTCGGACAAGACAAGCTGGATACGAATGGTTCCCTCGGCGGGGTAGAACGAGACTTGGTGCACGACGGCGGCGAGCCAGGATGCCTTGTCGCCCAGCAGCGGGTTGACGCAGGGCAGGGCGTGGCGGCTGCATGCTGCTTGATGGGCGAGGAGCGCGGCGGGCAGGGGGAGTTCCTTGGCTCTGTGCGCGCGCGCGGGGGGACGGTCAGCTGGTGGGAGGCGCACGGCGGGGCGGGGACTCACGTGTACGGCTGGTGCGGGAGATGGAGGGAGAAGAGGACCGTCGGCGGCTGCGGGTGCTCCTGCGTCGGGGCGGGGACGAGGCGGAGGAGCATGCTGGCGGTGGCGGGGAATGGCGGATAGGAGATGCCCGTGGTGCCGCGGGGCGTTCTATATTACCAAGTGCCTGGGCGTGTGCTGCGTTTCAGGTGGGGCGTCCATCAATCAGACGAGGGTGATTGATGCCATCCATCCATCACTGATTACTAAGCATTCAGGCGATCAGGCTGGGCCATCAAAATAACATCAACGTGGCAACCCTGATGATGGCGTCCATGCAGCCGGCATGTACCTACGCTTTCCCTGCACATCTTATCCATGTGCTGGCACGTCGCGCGGTAACATCGTCCCGCGGCCGACTGCGCGTGGCACATTGTCCGCGCGGGTTACGCCCCAGGCATGTTCCGAGGTGACGTGACACTGGGAGCCGGGGGTTATGGAACCGAATCCAATGTCGCCGCAAGAGTAACGGCAGGACAGCAGATGCTGCGCTCCACCACCAGCTCTCGGCGTTCCGGTGCCTTGACCGAACGACGAGGGAGCCGAGAGGAGGCGGGCAACGGGGGTATATTAGCCTCTGGCATGGCGTCAAAACATTGCTCAAACGGTGCACATTTCTCTCTTGCTTGAATGTTTCTATTTTCGGCAAGCTCGCTTCGTCAGAGACAGTTAGTTGTTGTTGTGGTTATTCCACCGGCGTTCCACAACGTTTTTTCTCTACCGATTCCACCACGAGTTGTTTTCCACGTGGTTCGCGCATGGTCCCGATCCGATGAAATGGTGGTTGGGATCGACGGTGGACGCGATCCGGCGTGAGTGAGTAACCGTCATTCCAGTTCGATGATGAAGGGGTCGTGCGTACCAGGACCGTTTGTCGATCTGCAGAATGAGTCGCTTGCCCGTCATCGTGTCTACTATATCACTACGACTACTCTCGTCGTCGTTATTCGCCGACAGTGCGATCACTTTGTCCAGTTACATCAAGTAGAGAGTGGCATGCAAGTCCGCCGTGTACTACTCGAACGACTAGCGACCCCTAGATGCCGCCAGGCTTTCTGTCAACCCCACATGGCCCTTGTTTGGTATGTGGGGCGCTCACTAACAATGAGGAACCCGGCACGAGCCGCTTGCGATGGCAGCGCAGCGCAAGCTGTGAGGCGCTGCTACATCTTTCCATCATCGTTCGTCTATGCCGAGTAGTATTTAGTGAGCGAGTATCCCTGCCCGTTGGTAAGCCTACGCGTGTGAGATGCAGCTAGTTTGAATATAGTCCATTGGCCTCATACAACGCATTATTGTTTGATATTACATGCCTATCGCAAAACCCGAATTACATCTGTTCGCAACGACAGCTGGCCCGCCCCCACCCACCTAGCTCAGCGGAAATCCATACGACGTCCGCTTTGCCAGAGTGGGCCTATTGAACGATTTCTGCGTCACCGTTTCCGCTCCTGGCTTGAAGGACATTGAGCGTGAGGGCGGGGTGACTGGTAGTTTTTCGGAATACAACGTCGCGTCCCTCGAGTAGAGCTGGGGCGTCGATGCGCCCGACACTGGATGGCTGGGTGCGTGGTGGGGCAGGGCAACGTCCGTCTTGGGTGTTCCTGCTTCGATGTATGCTCCTTTCGGATCTTGCTGCTGCTTGGAGGTACCTGCTCCGATTCGGTATATTCTCTTCCGCTTTGCCTTGATTTTCGCCTCGCCTGTCCATCCTCCCTGCGTCCCACCGGCAGGGAAAACGGGTCCGGCATGATACGACATGTGGTGCTGATGATGCGGGTGTGCGTGAACGACGGCGTTCGAGGCGTACATCGAGTTGGCTCGGCTGAGTAGGTGAGGGAAACTTCGGACGGCGATATGTTCGTGATTCCTTGCATACGGACTGAGCGTATGGTTGGAATGCGAGAGTGTTGCGAGCTGGGATACCGAGTCGTTGAGCGGGAGCACAATTCCGTTACTCGTCCTTGTAGCGCCGAGCCCGGTTGGTGGAGAGTTATTCAGAAAGAACGGTCGGTACGCACTGGAAGCCCGCCGAGATCGTCGTGATGGTGAAACCGTCAGCGCATTGTTTGTCATCTCTCTCGGCGCCATGGGCATTGAAAGAGGTCGTGCAACAGACCGAGGCGATGTCACGAGCGCCGTGTAGCCATCTCGTTCCTCATCCGCCATCTTTTCGGCCTCTCCCACAGCTAGTACGTTACTCAACCGAGTCGGAGGAAGTCTCGTTGTATGTTGCCGATGAAGTGCGTGGGACGGTAACGATTCTGTCCTGCTATGACGTCTCGCTATATCCGGCCTGCCTCCCGATCCTTCGCCGTTCCCACTACCGTCCGGACGCGCCGAATGATACCTGCCACCTTGTGCACCCGATGGAACCCAGAACTTTCCCACTCCGGTAGCCGAGCCTGTTCGATGATCAAGTAAAGACCTAGCAACGCCAAGTCCCATTGTCGAGCCGCCGGCCGATGATCTGACAGAACTGGCGCGTGCAGTGATACTCCCAGCATTAGCTGTGCCTGCCGTTCCCGCCGGACTAGACATCGCCCCAGGGTTGACCAACGATCCTAGGCCACTCATATGCGATGGACGCCCGACCGTTCCGCTCTCTGACGGCGCTCGAATCTGGCTCTGTGCGTGGAATATTCTGGGACGAGCTAGCATGCTGGTACTCCCATTCACAGAGTGCGATTGCAGCGACGGCTCCCACAGGGACGATACTGCCGACGGCGGCGCAGATGGTGTCGTCAAAGCACCGCGTTGACTTCCGTACGCGCCGTTTCCACGTCGTCCGAGGTACGACAAGGAAGGACTGGCATCGACCGCATCCACACTGGCCGTATCCCCATCTTCGTCAAGTTCCACACCATTAGAGTCGACTAGTCCGTTGCGATCCCGAGCCGGGTGTGTCCGCTGCTCCAGTAGGTCATCCATCTCATCAGCCTCTGCGTCGCCTTCTGCTACCCAATCCTCTTCAAAATCCCCGTCATCCGCCCAATCGCCTTCCCCAGTAGCCCCGATACCCATGAGACCACCCAACCCCTTTCCTTTCTCCTCTTTCGCACGCTCCCACAACCTTCCGAAGGCCTCGTATCCGCTATGCGTCGGTACACCTTCAGGTCGCATCCCATATGTCGGGTCATAGTCCTCAATGTCGGGGAAGGTGGTGTATGAAGTTGGAGAATCCGCGAGACGGGGTCGGCGGCTCGGGGTAGCACCGGTCGAGGATGAAGGCACCGGGTACGATGATGAAGGTGCGGCTCCTGAAGTCGTTGAGCGAGATTTACGCCTTGCATTCGGTGACATTGCGCTCGACGTACTTGCAGCCGTTCCTGCACCGGAGGAACTCTCGGGTGGATTGTAAGGCGGGAACATCTCCCGCTCTCTATATGGATCGTGCCACGATCCTCCATCTTCGTCGTCATCCCGCTGCGGCACGGGCGTTCCTGGGTCATCGGGCCGAATCGAAACACTTTCATGTCGATAGGGCATCTCCACTCTGCCTCCCATCCCGCTCCCTGCAAACCACTTCTGGCTCAGACGATGGATAATTCCTGGCAGATCCTCCCTGAACATTTCGCGCAATTGCCCCTCAATCTCTTGTTGCAGGTAACCCCTGATGACTTCGATACTGTCAAAGGTGCTGCTGACGTCGACGTTTTGCAAGGGATCGTTTTTGAATACAAGCGTGATGCCTTTGGATTTGCTGATCACGAGGATTAAAATGGCGCGAAGGTTAAGCAGGGAGAGTTTGAGCGTCATGGGCACCAATAGAGGCTGCGAAGCCAGCAACGGCGTGCTCATCGGAAGTGCCGAATTGGCGTGCAGATGCGGATTGTGGCAGAGTGGATTTGCCTGCACCCGACATCGAACCTCGAGCCACGCATCGCCTTGGTAACCAAGTTTGAATATACCTCGGAAACGGTCGAGGGAGAGGTCACCGATTTCCAGGAGCGTCAGTGTTGGTGGCTGAGAGGAAGGGTTGCGGGCGTTGGCGACTGGTAAGTGGCGATTACACGGGAAGGTAGAAATGCGACGACGTACAATCTTGCCCATACTCAGCTCGACAACCTCAATCTTTCCCTGAATCACCGGAGGCTTGCTACCCTGTTGCGCCACACGACTTTAGCATAGACTCCAGGTATACGACGACGAACTCACCTTGTTCAAGGCGCCCTCGAGCATCGCCTTTGCGTCTTCGTGGAACGCAGGAGAGAACGCGGTGGACCATGATGGAAAGCAGAATGACATGGCGACAGGGCTGCTGGCTGCGAACCCCGGCTCTGAAAGCTTGGGAACGATATCAATCGTTTCCACAGTCTCGAATGTTGCCCAGGATAGATTCGATCGCCCGAGCGCTCAGGCCACTCTGCACTCTGAAACGTCAGATACATGGCCAACTCTCGCCCGCCCAAGCATGTAAGCAGCACGCTAAGCAGCATCAAGCTGTCCACAGGCTGGCTACACCGCCAACACCCTCTCTTGCATGTTCTAGGTTCGTAATCAAGCACTGCTGCTCCTTTGTTATTGCAGACTAATTACAATATGTCAAAGTCCTTCCCTGGGGTTGACCGACCACTCAAAGGCTGAATACTGAGGGAACAGAGGAGGGGGCACAAGCGAAAAAAGTGGAGCACAAATGACAGATCAGCTGTGGTACGACATACAAGTACTGCTAGTTCATACCCCCTTTCTTGTTAGAATAGTCCGCCAGAACATACAGTAACTTTACATAGATTCCTGTGAATAGCCTTCAAACGTCGCTTCGACTTCCCGCCACGTATCATTATCGCGAATATGCAGACAGTCGAGCGCCAAGTGTCAAACAACGTGGATCGGAAGGAAGTAAGAAAGAAGTGCAAGGCCGTCGATTCTTTCTGCCAGGTTCTCCTACCAATTGTAGGTTTCTTGACCGATATGGTACCGCCTTACACTCAAGGTACACCCTACGTCAACGCTGGTGACACCGAGAGGAACTTCAGCTCAAAAGCCTCCTTTGCAACGGGTCTGCTAAACCAGCTATCGGGATCGATCAAGTTACTTTACAACTCATCAAAGACCGACGACATAATCATTATGGAGCAATGTATAAAGATGCAGGCGAGATATACCAGGGCACTGCTAATGCGCTTCGGGAATTGTCGGAGACGGTCGAGAAGCTAAAGGGAAATAACCTATCCTCGCTTGAAGCTCTTGAGGAGCATGCTGATAGTCTTCGGATAGGAAGACTACTACTGAAAAAAAAAATGGTTGGAACTCAAAGATTCGATGTCTGAAAAGAAACCGGTAGATGGAGGGATTTCCAGCCTATCTCATGTCTCTCCTGGAAACTATCCTTCTAGCGCACATTCAGGATCGGGTCCCTCAGTATTTAGAGCTCTCGGGACCATGGCTACGGGGCTTGCGAGCGTTCAGCAATCACTCGAGCATGTTGGAGCTGCTTCGAACCGATATTCAAGTGCTTCTGCCTCGATGAACCCTCAGGCACACTATCAACCTTCATCCCACTCGTTTCGGACCCACTCCCTCAACCCATATGCAACTCCATATACGCCGGGCCTTGCTAATCCCTCCTATCGAGAACCAATTCCGTCCAGTGGGTCTCCATCGCGACGCCCTTCGCCCTCGTACGCCAGCCCATCGCAAGTGAGCTGCCAGCCTCCCAATACTGCACTGTCTAGACTCACCTCGCCTGATCAGCCGTCCGTCTATTATTTGCCATCGTTCCTCAAGTCTGAACTTGAGCCCAGTGATCCCTGAAATGGTAGCAGGCAATTGTGATCGAAAGCAATCAGTCCTAGACCAGACCGGTACCACGATCCATAGCCTCAACTAAGCTTTCTATTTGCGCTTACAAGAAGAAGATATGTATTAGTTCTTAGTATCATGATTAGACTCTTTTGATTGATGGAGATTTCAAGTATAGACGGGAAGAAGCACCATCATACTATAGTACGTAATGTCCAAGTAGATTCCAACTCGATCGCCCTCCTCCTGGACACCCCATCACCTTTTGCGCTCCGTTCCGATGTTTACTATACCTTGCACGACCAGAGGCAGGTGGCCGAAGGGGAGAGGGATGAGTCGGCCGTGTATTATGATCGGTCGGTGATCGTCACTCTCTCCCCCAACGGATATTATCGAAATTTCAAGCGCGAGTTATATGGGTGGATAGCAAGTAACGGCCGAACCCTTTGACGACCCCGCACTCAAAACCGGATAAAAAGTTACCACTCAACGCTTGAAAGACGCATCATAGTTGCTAACGCCCTCCTCGTTCAATAATCAATCCTCCACCGCATGCTCGAATACTGCCTCAATCGAACGTCACGCGCCGGGCCTGCGCAATACGATCCAAACGTCAAAGCATTCGCAATCTCACTCACGCAAAGTGGCGACGGAGATGTACTTCGTGCTCGCTCCTCCCAAGGACCTGTAGTGGCAGGTATTCTGAAGTCTCAATTATCAGATGAAACAATGGTTTTTATTTGCTGTTGCCGAAATGCTAGACCGATTACAAATGTATGCTTTCCGTTTTCTATGGATGAATGCAAAAATACAACTGCGGTTGAAGCGCAAAACGAGCACGAGCGTTGAGCCGGTGTCGTAGAAAGGCGTTGAGAAGACTGGATGACGATGACTGAAACTGCGAATTATAAACCCCAAAACTGGTGTTGAACAATGTCCTTCTCCGATGCTACTGAATAATGAAGCGATGCGAAGCTACGTGTTGGATTCGACGCCACCGGAGATTCTGAGTTCTGCGTCGCTTGTATTTGCGTAGTCTTCGACCGAGTCGCACGAGCAAATGAGATGTGTGTCTCCGTAGGCTAAAAAGGGTGATATCAGCATGCATGCATGTAGCATACTTGATGGCTACTTACCATCATCCACACGGGTGACCGTCGGCCAGAACTTGCTCTTTCGCAAGTTGGGCAGCGGGTACGCGGCTTGCTCTTTGCTATACGGCATGTTCCAATCGTTTTCAGACAGAGTCATGAGCGCGACCGGGTGAGGAGCGTTCTTGATCACGTTGTTGTCTCTAGGTTGTTTTCCGGCAATAATGTCGTCCACTTCCTTGCGGATCTGAATCATGGCGTCGCAGAACCTACAAACGAGGGATGAGCCGCAGTCATAAGGGAGAGGGCAAATACAGCACTTACCTGTCGATCTCTGCTTTGCTTTCACTCTCGGTCGGTT
Source organism: Naganishia cerealis (assembly GCA_030039265.1). NCBI lineage: Eukaryota > Fungi > Basidiomycota > Tremellomycetes > Filobasidiales > Filobasidiaceae > Naganishia > Naganishia cerealis. The sequence continues at coordinate 261,945 of JASBWR010000014.1, read as the reverse complement.
CGATGAGCATACCAGTAGAGATGGGCCAAGAGACCGTAGGAGCTGCGACAAAAGGTGAGCTGAGGCTTTCGATGAACAGCAGACCGCCACTCACGATGGAAAGAGTAGTCCTGCAAACGTTTGGCAAAGTCCATCACCTTGAGTCCGGCCGACTTTTCAAACTCTGCAAAGTCGATCAAGCATTCGTGTGCAACCCGGCCGTTCTTGTTGCTGAACTTGAGCGTGTAGTGGTCGCTGAGTCGTTTGGCAATGTAGTTGGCATTAAGGAGCGAGAGCTTGGCGGTATCCGTCAGCCCCTTTCCACCGAGCATCTTGATGTACGCCCAAGAGATGGTGGCGATACTGGCGGAACCCCAAGGTGCGGCGGCGACAGCTTCAATAGCCTTTTCGCCACCAGTGGGGATGATCGGGTGACCGGGCAAGAACGGCTGGAGGTGCGATCGAACACAGATGGGTCCGATTCCGGGCCCACCGCCGCCGTGCGGGATACCAAAGGTCTTGTGCAGGTTCAAGTGGCAGACGTCTGCGCCGACGGTTCCCGGGTTGGTCAAGCCTATCTGAGCGTTCAAGTTGGCACCGTCGAGGTAGACTTGGCCTCCGTGGCTGTGGATAATCTCGCAGGCATCTCGGATTCCTTCCTCGAATACACCGAAAGTGGAAGGGTAGGTAACCATGAAAGCAGCCAGGGAGTCTTTGTGTTTCTCAGCCTTGGCAGTCAAGTCGTCCAAATCGAGCGAGCCGTCGGTAAGGGTTTTGACTGGGGGGCACGTGTAACGTGGGTTAGTAATCGTCAAGTAACAGCAGTGGTTATTACTCACCAGGTACGACCTTCATTCCTGCCATGAACGCAGACTAAAGATATCTACAGGTCAGCCTTATCTCCACGATTCCCGTCGCCCAAGCTACTCACAGCCGGATTTGTACCATGTGCACTCAGCGGAATCAAACAGATATCCCTCTTGCCCTGTCCAATAGACTCGAGGTACGCCTTGATCACGCTCAATCCTGCATACTCCCCGGATGCCCCGGAATTGGGTTGAAGCGAAGTCGCATCGAATCCGGTGATCAATGCCAAATCGCCCTCGAGTTCCTTGATGATCTGGGCGTATCCCTCATTCTGCTCGACGGGCGCGAACGGGTGAACGCCGCCGAATTCTTTCCAGCTGAGCGGGGTCATCGACGTCGTCGAGTTGAGCTTCATCGTGCACGACCCCAGCGGAATCATCCCATGCACGAGGGAAAAGTCCTTTTCCTGCAAATGGTACAAGTAGCGGAGCATTTCCGTTTCCGAGTGGTACGAGTTGAACACGGGTTGCGTGAGGAACGGCGTCGTTCGTGCCAGTTCATGCGGAGCAGTGGTGATTTCCGCCGTTAGCTGTTGCGCAGTGATTCCCAAGTTTGCGTCGACAAAATCGGATAATTGAGTGGGGGTGTATCCGTCTTTTCCGGCAGCTTCAGCAAACGTGTTGATGATATCGGTCAAGTCCAAGATCCCGACACTCTCGTCCAACGTCACTCCGACCTTGTCGCTATCGACGCGACGCAAGTTGATCCCCCGAGCGATACTGACTTCATGCACGCGGTCAGCGCCACCACTGGAGACGGCGGAAGAGACATCGATAGTAAGAGTATCGAAGTACCAGCCATCTGGGTTCGTTACACGGTACCCCATACGTTCCACTGCGGCCGCGAGGATTCGGGTAAAGGCGTTGACCTTGCCGGCAATGGCGCGGAGTCCTGCAGGACCATGGTAGACGGCGTACATGGCCGCCATGTTCGCCAGCAGGGCTTGAGCGGTGCATACGTTGGACGTGGCTTTTTCTCGTCGAATATGTTGTTCTCGTGCTACCGGATAGAAATGATAAGCACAGCTAAATGGGGAAGAGAGCATCCCTGGTGGAAGGACTCACTTTGCAACGCCAACCGATACGCCTTTTCGCCACGAGTATCCCTACTAACGCCGACCAACCTGCCGGGCATCTTCCTCTTCAGCGCATCGCTACACGCAAAGAACGCAGCATGCGGCCCGCCGTAACCAGCAGGCACACCAAACCGCGCGCTACTCCCCAACGCCATGTCCGCGCCCCACTCACCGGGCGGAGCAAGCATAGTGAGCGCCAACAAATCGGTCGCAACGACTACTTTTATCCCACGTGCGTGCGCAGCCGAGGTGAGCGCGGACCAGGATCGGATACCGCCGTTCACGTCCGGGTACTGAAGCATGACGCCGATGCAACCTCCTTTCCCGCCCTTTTCCTGTGCTTCGACGGTGGAAGCGATTTCAGCGTCTGGGACGACACGGATGGTGATCCCGAACCCTTTTGCACGGGTGTGGAGGACGCTCAGTGTCGCTGGACTGACAGAGGCAGAGACGAGGTAGGTTTTCGGTGTGTCTGGGGCGGCGGAACGGGTGGAGGTGGCGAGGCACATGGCCATCGCTTCTGCTGCTGCCGTGGCTTCGTCTAGCAGGGAGGCGTTGGCGATAGGAAGCGAGGTGAGGGAGGTAATGATTGTCTGGTAGTTGATTAGGGATTCGAGTCGGCCTGCGGTAACAAGGGATCAGAAATCACTTTGTATGAAGGGAATGGGATTAAGATGTACCTTGCGACTGCTCAGGGCTGTATGGCGTATACGCTGTGTACCATCCTGGGTTCTCCAGAACCTGTTGTACCGATGGTTGTCAGCCATGTCGGACTCGTCTCCCTGCAAACTGCCACTCACATTCCGCTGAATCACCGGCGGGACAATGGCATTATGGTACCCCATCCCGATATAACTCTTCATCGGGCGATTCATCTCCGCGAGCCGTTCAGCCCGGCGGAGCAACTCCAACTCGCTGAACGGCTTGACATCGTCGTCTCCCAATTCTTTGATCCGAATGTCGGAAGGCACCGTTGCACCCACAAAGTCCGCCATCGAATCGTACCCGAGGTACTTGAGCATCTCGTCGGCATCCCGCTCCCGGGGGCCGATGTGACGCGGGGTAAAGGTGTCAAGCGGGTGGAAGATGGAGGAGGGCGGAAGGGCTTGCGTGGGCGGATGAAGGGCGTGAGAGGCGGAGGAAGAAGGGGAGATGGCGAGTGTGGAATGGTCCCGCGTTGTTGGGGGGAGTGTGCTGTATGCTCGTCTTGCGGGGAACACGATGACAGCCGGCTGCGAGCGCGCGGCGGGACGGAGAAGGGAGCGTGCAATCGGACGGAGCATGATGGCGGCGGTGCTTTGAGAGGCTCCCCGCGGACGCTACCCTATACCGTATCCCTACAACATATATATACTCGCCTGCGAATCACCTGCCGGAAAAAGTTGGAAATCGCTGTTTTCCAATATTCGCTCAGAGATAACATCGCGGCCGCGGATCCAGATGCGTGCGGGGAAGGCTCCCAGCAACCGAACACGCGATCGGACGAGAGGTGTAGACCTCGCGTGTGGCGGCCCCGGGCGGAGATGCCGCCGTTGCGTTCCGCGTTTCACGCTCGTTTCAGCATTCGTTTCAACTCCGCGTTGGGAAATTACCCATGCTTGCTCTGTCCTCCTCTGGCGTTCCAGAAAAGGCCCACATGCTTGTCCTCGCCTTTGATCCAATATAGCTGCTGATCCTCAGCGATCGAATGTATGCTTAATAAGACAAGGCTGTGTGGTACACTCCTTTGGGATGGACAAAGGGAGCCGTTCGATGGCCAGCGGGAGAGACTCATTCATGGGTATAGATAGCGTAGGCCATGCCTGGAGGCATAGGAAGATGAAGAGGTCCTCTAGCTGCTTTTCCTTCAGTTTTCCCATCTCTGGTTGGCTATTGCAGCGGTCCACGTGCTTCCAAGTTTCCCCGACACCCGCAGACCAGCTTCAGATAGATTAATCTCGCGTAGAATGGCAGATTCAACAGCAACCATGACATCTTCTCTGAATTCCGAGAAACCACGAGAGGTTAACGTTGATGGAGATCAGCCTTTGATAGATTCAGACTTGGACTCTTTGAGTTCTCATGGGGATGACACCATACTTTGGAACCCCAGCAATGCTCCGATTCAACGAAAAGAACTGAATGACGCCGGTTTTTGGAAAAGAATGGAGACTCGCGGGAAGGAAGATGGTTGTGATAACTTTGTGAATTATTTTGAGCGGTACAGGTCCAAAGTAAAGGGCGCAAAGCGACTACTTGAAAAAGAAATTCAGCACTTGAACGCGCCAGGGAAACAGCTTGGTGATACTCACGTCATCTCGCCGAAAGCTAGTGGAGATGTCGACAAAATCGAACACGACTGGCCTCAGCTTCTTGAGGCACTGAAATTTTATTTCGACAAGATCTTAACAAAGAATGCTTCGCTGATCAAGGGCCTCCAGGAAGGACACGGCGAGCATAGAGCCAAGGAATTCGTAGAGACGCATCATCACATCTACTGCCTTGTTAAAGAATTCGAAAAACTCTCGAACAGGCTTAAAGAACTCAATCATTCACTTTACGGGCCTGGTTGGAAGAAGGAATTTCTGGGGCTATGGGAGAAGGCGGATGAAGAGTTCTGTGCACTTCATAGCACCTCAAATCTTAAACTAACACCAGACGAGTCAGACGAGTCACACGCGCCAGACGACAACGAATCCGTGCAAACTTTCCACACTGCTCCTACGACCCCCACTGACGACACCGTGGTGATGGATGGGACCATACAACAGACGACAACAGCCTCCGGAATGAGTCGTTTCCTGTCTTCTCAGGATTGGATCCCAAGCATCATAGAGGATTTACGAGACACGGTTGGGAAACTTTCCCTCCCACTCTCAAGGTCAACGGCTGGCTCAAGCAACAAGTCAACACAAGAATCAACCTGAATGAATATGGATAGGTGAGAGGGAAGCAGCGAATATACTTTAAAAGTGTGGTGTGATATGTTCTGGTTTATTTAGCGACTGCTGCATTGTATCTGACCGCAGTGTTGTACTATTCCCACGTGACCAAGTGGAACAAGAGCTTGTACTACAAGTCGTACGCCTAGTAACTTATATCCAGTAGCATGTCAACCAGCCCCTATGGATATATGAGTGTGAAAATCTACAAGTCTTCTTGGGCAACCGGGAGACATACGGAAAGACTGAAGGGATCAGATAGAATATACAGGTGTAAGCCGCTGATGCCATTCCAGAATTGCATCATAGATAAGCATTCAAGCACACAGCGGCAGATACTACCTTGCAACCCTCCTTTCAAGATGAGAAAAGCGGTTCATCTTCCATGTCCTCCCTCGTCTGCATCTCGTGGCGCATATAAATTTCGCCACCGCATGCCGTAAATCTTCATCACCTTGTTCGAAAGCCGCCGTGCGAAGGCACACCCTAGTGCATTTCAGATCTCGAAGCAGCCAGTTGTCAAGGCAGATCAGTCTTTGCGATGAGTGACCACGATGCAGAAACATCCTACGGGGGATGAAGCAACGCCAGAAATACCTGCTCTTGAAGAGGTCGGTGGAGGCGAACGAGTGGGTCTGCATTCTCGAAAGATTAACTCCTGATAAATGGAGGAGAAATTCCCTGACAATGCAACGGATGATGAAAAGAAGAGACTCAGTGACCGGAGCCACATAGTGGCAATGATATGGGAGTCGCATCACAACCTTCTCGTATTGGGCTGAAAGCGAAGTAAAGTCGAAGGAAAAGAAGCGGACGTGATCATGACATCCGAATACCAACAAAACGTGGTTGTAAAGAGTGCACAATTGCTAACAACTAGCTACTCCAAGTAACTTCAGGGGCAGCTACATCCCGCTAAACATGTGGCAAAGATTCAGGAACTGGCTCAAGAGTGTAAAGAAGCCAGCGAGTTCGCCTCGACCAGAGAAGAGTGCAACGCTTCCAGCCAATTAGACCAAGACACAGCGAAGGAGGGGACTTCAAGAATCGCTGCCATCACTCAGCGTAACTTAGACATATAAGGACTGATGGGCAGACGGACAAGTCTTGGGGCCCTGAGAGCTTTACCACTGTCGCTGCCAGATACAATCAATACTACTTCTTCTTGTGTTGCTGGTACGCTCTCAGCTTCCTACAGTCTCTGTTGTCCTGCCCTTCTGCAGTCACAAGTTATGATATACTTGTTTATATAAGGCCAACCACGATTACGAATAGAGCTGTGACAGATAAAGAGGGTGCCAAGCGCCATGGGTATTGTGGCGAGTGCAATGAGTGAGGTTCGCAGAGATCGTTCCATATTGTACCATACGATCCTACAATGCATGTATTATTACTTCTCACTTGCCCGACTTGCTCGTCTTTATTTTTCTCTGTTTTTCTGCTTTCGGCATCTTGTTCTTCCTCTTTTCCCTATTCTCCTCCTTTAACGCCTTTTTGCGATCCTATGATACACCAGAAGGGTTAGCGTCAAAATCGTCAGTCTTGCACGGTAATCCTTACCTTTTTCGCTTCGCGATCCTCGTGTCTGAAGCCTCGCGACTTTTTCTCCGAACCTTCCTCGTCGTCAGAGCCATCCGTGTCTTCTTCTGTATCTTCATTTTCCTCGTCTTCGAACCGAACAGACTTGACGGACTGACGTCGAGCCTTCTCGGGTATAGGATCACTGCCTGTTTCCTGTTCCGATTTGCCAAAGGCCTGATCATCACCTTTTTGCGTCTGCTTCCCTTTGCCTTTAGCTTCGGAGGATTTCGTGTTCAATCCAGTCAACCCCGCGTAAATCAGGTCGTCTCCCTTTCCTTTGCTTAAAAGATCGATATCCCTTTCCGGGTCGTATACCTCGCCCAAAGTCCGCGGGATGTATGAAGACATGAAGACAGCGTCGTCCTGAGCCAATGAAGTGTGTGATGTCGCTTCGCCAGATGTAGCTGCGCCTGTGCTGGTTGCCAGAGCTTTTTGATCATCATGGGATCCGACACCGGCATCCAGCCAACTCCTAACGATTTCCTTCAGGTCTTCTTCCGTTTGATCCGCTGGATGTTTCTCGTCCGAAGGCGCACCGTACGGCGTTACTCGTTCATTGACAATAAAGTCAAACGTTCCTCTGATACCCAGTGTTCGAACCTCGCCTCCAGACCGCTTTTTGAAGAAATCGTCCAGGTTCTTGATATCGCTTCGAAGGAAATCGAATGCCGATTGGTGATCGTGTTCGACGGACTGCGAGACATCGATGATATACGCATGGCCGAGGTGATATCTGCGGGAGACGGCAGAAATGAGAGATGTTAGCAAACGACACAAACACCGAAGAGAAACGACTGACAAGATGTTGTACTCGCTGAAATCGGCGTGGACAAGATGACAACGTTGATACATGAACCGCATAGCAATAGCGAGTTCCGCATATAGTTCAGGCAACTGAGCAGGCGGAATATCCGCGTCCTTCAACCGCGGGGATGTCCTGGACACATCGATAAGAGTAATTAGCTCAGATACCTGGAAGAAGTCGGTCGGACATCACCTACTTTGCAATATCATCCCCCTGTCCACCCAAGAATTCCATCACTAGCACGTTCTCCCTGCACTCTACAACCTTTGGACACCTGACTCCACCATCAGCCAGTCTCCTTAGATTCCGCAACTCCTTCTCCGCCCACACCCGGACCATCTTTCGCGGGTTGGTTACTTTGGTGTACGCGTTTCGGAATCGATGGGACCCGGCAATATATTGACTACGTGTTTTGAATGAGAGGATTGATGTTTTGTAAATTTTCAGAGCGAGGTTGGTGGGGTAGGGCGACGGGTAGACCATGCTTGCGCTAGCCGGAACAGGTGGCGTGGTAGGACCCGGAGCAAAGTATACATTGGCCTGAGGCAAGTCGTCACCTGTTCAGCGTTCACTCGATTACGCGCAACATCATCCTCAACTTACCTCTTTACCGGTACTGACACATCCCTGGACAGCGGATACCAGCCCTTTTCTGACGAGACTGACTAACACGGCTCGTGTCCTGCTATCCAGAACTTGCTCGACAGTCGCCCTATCCGCCTTATCCTTTTGATTAGCAGAATTCGACGAATGCTTCGGTGCAGACGAGACGCCCAAACGTGTCGCGAGCAACGGATTCGCGGTGGATTGTCCAGCAGCGATACTGGTAGGAATGTGCGGGTAGGAAGCAACGTTTGCTCGAGGCGCAAGGGAAATCTTTTTCCGTACGTCCGCGTCGACAGCTTCATCCGATTCTTCGACTTCCCGCCCTTTTCCCTTTACATGCGATTTCTCCTGGACAGCAGACGCTTTTGAAGCTGCGACAGAAGGACCTGTTCTCGGTGGCGGCGGTCTGGTAGTGTTTGTGCGTACGTTTCGAGCTGGTAACGGCATGTCGGCCTCAGGATCTGCTTCACCTTTGATACCAGCAGCGAGGCCGTTGTTCTGCGTCGGTAAAGCTCGTACGATTTGTAGGTGTCGACGCATACGGTTGTACTGTTTGGTAAAGTCTATCATACGGGCAGCGTGTGAGTCACCACAAGATGATCGAAAGCATAGACCAAAGTCACACGGCGCCCACACCGTTACTCACCTCCTTCTGCGACTTCCCAATCCTCATCATCGATATTTCCTTCGTCAAGAGGGTTTCCGTCTTCATCATACCCATAGTCTCCCTCATCCGAGTAGTCGCTCCAGCTTTCGTGAATCCCTTCCTCGTCCTCGTCTATTCTCCCCTCACGAGAAGGCACATAAATGCCGTCTATTCCGACCTCGGTCTCTGCATCCGGATCCCTGCTAGCGGCATCACCGGCGAGACCCATCTGCTCGAGCCTCTGCCGTACTTGAACCGCGGCAATGTTCTCTTCGGCTTCTACAGACGGGTCGACAATGACTTCGTCGTCGAGGTAAGTCGCTGATGCATCTCGCCCGGGTCGAGGGTGGGGTGAAGCGCTGGTGTCTTCCTCGGCGTCGTCAAACTGGTCTGCGCGTACGGGAGCCATGGTCAATACGGTATCCTCTGAGGGTTCTCGCTTGTTATCTGTAGTCTCGTGTGATACTTATAAATGCAATTCGCCTCTTCTTCTTTTCCTTGGAAACTGGAAACTGGAGAATGAGTAATGTCTCACGCGACATGACGATCGAAAACGCTCACGGATGCAAATCTCCCTTCGAAAAGTTGGTCGCAGAAGAGGGACGCGGCGAACATTTGTAATGATGCAGTTGTTGGGTGGTTGGAGTTTGCTGGCATTCAATGTTGCAGGTTGTTAGCAAGGCAGGTGGTTAGCGAACTCAAAGAAAACATGGCAATCCGGTATTCAAGCAAACTGTGAGAAGGAAAATGATGAACGATAAAGAAGAGATCGCGGTTCATCTTCACACAGTAGCAGGAAGCTTAAGATCTTATTTTGCTCCAGCGGGCATTTACAAATATGTTCATGATGGTATTGCACTCAGCGTTGGGTGCAATTCGCCCAGAAAAGCTTGCGTTCGCTGTTCCTTCTGAAAGCTTGTGCAGTTGACTTTGACAGTTCTTGTCAGGATTCGGCCCCTTGGCTAACGGACCATGATGCGCGCGAACGCTCCGTATAATTCATCTTCGCATGCGAGCCCAGCTAGCCGAAGGAAGAAGTTTGATCTCTACATTACGGTGAGGTATGATATTCAGTCGGTTGCTGGTTATCGATCCTCTGCCTCACAGTGGCAAGGCTCTCTCCCCAGCTACGGGCGAACTCAGCAGGGATTCAGAGGTGCCCCGGCGTATACTGTTACTGAGATGAGCGAAGCTGTCAAATTGCATGCCCGAGGGGCTCTTCCTACTATCACCCTTGCTGGCATTCGCCATTTGCCTCGACTGCTGCAACTCGTCGACATAAGCAGAAAGAATAAATGAATGACAAGGTAAAGTACAGTTACAAAGCTTACAAAGCTTATAAGCTACAGTGTTATGTTTTCCGTATATGTTTTGTCTCCGGATTATGAACAAATTACCCTTCCGATGTCCTAATAGATCTCTGTTGCATCATCTCTATGATATATCTATCCTAAGCACGAATCCCAATGAATCTAAGAGGTATGTTTGCGGAACTGGTACTTTTGGTGCGACTCGCCAGCGGGTCGTCGTCTCCGTTTGACAACTTTACCAGTCGATGTCGATGCCGAACCAGTCACTGTTACGGTGACGGTTGCCGATGCGGTCTGAGTAACAGTCACAGCGGCGCAAGTGCCGGAACCAGCAGCACTTGTCGACAAGGCAACGGTGGAAGAAGACGTCGAAGTAGCCTGGGTGGATGTCGGCGCGGAGGATGTGGTGGCAGGGAGCTGAGACAGAGGAATGAACTCGTACAACGAGAGTCTCCACGCACCACCGCACTTCGTTAATCCACTGGCGTCTCCCAAACAAGCCTGGTCACATCCAGTCGCGCTTGTGTTGGTGACCAAGGTGTCGGAGATAAAACAAGCACCACCGTTCTGCATTCCGAACAACTTTCGGCCAGCAGCTTTCCCGATTTTTGCACATTGTTCAACGGTCATTTGGGCCGAGTAGGTCCAGGTGTTGTTCATCACACGTGTCGAACCGTCCGCGATACAGCCCTTGTAGACGTAAGTCGCGAAAGGATCAGCCGCGGACGAAGTGGCGGTGGCGGAAGCGGATGTTCGAGTAACGGAAGCAGAGACACCAGATGATGAAGCCCCGGCGGACGAGCTGGAGGCGAGGATCGAAGTGCTGCCGACGGTCGAACTGGCCGGAACGGTAGACGAGCCGACGGTCGAACTGGCCGAAACGGTAGAAGAACCGGAGACGCTTCGACTAGCGGTGTTGGCAGACGTAACGGCAGAGGTCGGGTTGGACGCCTTGGGTGCGGTTGCGGCAAGGACAGTGGCATTGTAGACGGAGAGCGTGTTTGCACTGCCACAAATTTCACCAGAGACGCCGTTACAGGTCGATGCGCAGTAGTTTTCTTGCAACAAGGTGTAAGGAAGAGTGGAGCCACAGAAACATGCGTCTATACGACAAGGACTGAATGAGTTTATGTGCTGTGATTTGTGTGTGAACGACAGAACTTACTGCCATTCTGAGTCCCAGACAGGGAGAAACCCTTGCCCGCACAAGTGACGGCACAGTTCAAATTCGTCATATTCGTGTTCGTGTAAGTGTATCCAGGCAATTGTCGGCTACCAATGTTATCGTTGAAGCAGCCCAAGTATCCCACAGGTTTATTGGCCTGAGCAGGTGTTGCACCAGCAGTATTGTAGAAACCGACAGCACTGTTCTGCGAGTTACCGCAGTTCTCGGTCGAGTTACCTGCACATGGACTAAAAGGGTATCGAGCTTAGCTTATACCAGGCACTGCTGCAACAGAAAACTACTCACGTGGAACAAAGCGCCAACGCCTGAAGAGCACCGACTTGGTTGATACCAGTAGCACAGTAACACATGTTACCAGCAAGAGCAGCATTGCTGAAGCCCTTGTAGGTACAAGCGAGTCGGCAGAGTTGTGCAGTCATCGTGGACAGCTGGAACAGGTAGTTTCCAGCGTTGGCAACGCCCCCTTGAGCGTAACACCCAACAAAGCCATCGATGGCTGGCGCCGCAGCGACCAAACCGGACTTTGAGGTATCGTAAATGGAAAGTCGTCCAGAGTTACCGCACATTTCGGTAGAGTTACCGCTACACTTCATAGAGCAGTCCGAGTCGGCCTGTAAGATACCTCCACCAGAGGAGGTATCAATAGTGTTGGAGCAGAAACATTGAATGGAATACTCGGTACCACTGTAAAACAAAAGAGAAATGAGCAAGAGATGCGATTTAGCTCGACTCACCCTCGACTTACGCATATTTGAAACCCAAGTTGCCACAGGACGTGATACACTCCTTGTTTGTAAGAGTGTTCGAATTGTAGGTGTAAGATGCAAGAGTTCGAGCGGACCCCTCATTGTAACAACCCATGTATCCCGGTTGTCCGGAAAAAGAAGGGCTTGCAGCGTTGGCAGCTGCAATCGCGGTATCATACAGATTTGCCTGGTTCCCGCTTCCGCATTTTTCGCCGGTTGTGGTTCCCGCACATGCGGTGCTGCATGCCGAATCAGGGTTGAGTGTCACCTGCGTCTTTGATGCAGCGTCTCCGCACAAACAAGTGTTACCGGCGGTGGTAGCAGACAAGGCAAAGCCCTTGCCCTTGCAAGTTTGGGCACAAAGCGCTCCCGACATCAAGCTTGAAGTGTATCGGTATCCGCTCAAACTGCTGAAGTCGCTGAAGCATCCCAAAGCACCAGTCTTGGCATCCGGTGCTGTAACTATGCCACTCGTGTTATACACGTCCAAGATGGAGCCAGCACCACAGGTTTCATTCGCTGCACCACTGCACGCCATGTTGCATGATAGCGCAGGGAGTACACCCGAAGAATACAAGTTGTTGCCACAGTAGCACCTGAAGAGAAGCGCTCGTTAAAGAAACAAAGTAATGAAATATCACGGAAAATTACGTACTGGTTAGCGTATTCGGTACCTGCAATGGCATAGCCTCGAATAGCACATGCCTTTCGGCACAATGCGGAAGTCATGGAGTTAGAGCTGAAAGTGTAGGATGACAAAGCCCTGTATCCGCTTCCTTCCTTGTAGCATCCAGTCCAGCCCGCAGGCTTGCTAGTGTCCGAAGAGCCAATGCCAGCTGTGGTGTTGTAGACCGACGCCGCGTAGCTACCACCGCAGGTTTGCGTGTTATCACCGGCACAGGTATTTTTGCACACAAGAGGACTGATCAAAACGCCGGCGTTGGTGTTACCGCACGTACATGTAATGCCCGAAAGCGCACTGTACTTGTAGTTGGCGACTTGCTTACAAGCGGTCTGACAGAGTTGAGGGGTCATCTTGCTATCGGTGTACGAATACTCGCTGAGAGGGGTACCGGTCTGAGGGTTACCGTAGCAGCCGAGCCACCCCTTAGCCACCAGGGCAGTCGTGTCAGGGGTATAACTTTTGTCAGCCTGGTACACGTCGAGACTGTTGGGGCCACCACAAAGCATCGAAGAGTTGCCTCGGCACGCGGTATTGCAATTGGCGTCGGGTAGACGATTGGTTTGAATGAGCACGTTGCCGCAATTGCAGGAGTAGCCTGCCCAGACAGCAGAGTACGAGTATCCGAAATAGGCACATGTGCTCTTGCAGAAATCGATGGTCAAGTCGTTCGAAGAGTACTGATAATCAGCGTAGGCTTGCTTAGTCTGCACAAGTGTAGATGCGTAACATCCCTGCCATCCGGTATTGTGCGCTGCAGTGGCTTCAGCCGCTCCATAGGTTGTCGCATTCGAATTGTAGAGAGACAGCGTGTAAGCATTACCACAGAACTGTGTCGAATTGCCCGCACAAGGTGTGCTGCACTGCGAGTCGGGAAGAAGTGACCCTCCATTGAAAGTAGAATCGCAGTAACATTGGTTTCCGTTTCGCAAACCGGCCATTGAGTAACCGAGTTGGTTGCAATAAGATTTGCACAAAGGCACAGTCATCGAGCCGCTGGTGAAAGAGTATCCCTGAAGTGCAAGCTTGCCATTACCTTCTTGATAGCATCCCCGGTATCCGATGTTGGATGGCGAGTTGTTGACAATCTTTCCTTGGTAGTTGGCCAAGTTTCCGACGCTCAACATATAATAGTCACCACAGATCTCGGTACTGTTGCCTCCGCATTTACGCGTGCACATGTCGCCGGGGACGTAGAAACCTGGTCCGGTTACAAGGCTTGGCCCACAGTAGCAAGAGGTATCCCTGACAGCCGAGTAGGCGGCGCTCTTTTCAATACACGCCTGCGAGCATACGTCACGGGTCATCCCGGTAGAAGTGAAGCTGTAAGTCGCGCTCTTCACAAGGTTGTCAGATGCCCAGTCATAAGGCAGCTTGTAACAGCCCAGATCGTAGATAGACGTATCGGGAGTGACGTATTGAGGCGCTTGGTAGTAAACGTCCTGACGATATTGACCTGAGTAGAATCAATTGTTAATACGGATTCACACGAATAGCTCTGCCACCCACTCACCTCCACAAGTTTTGTTGCCCGAAGGACAAGCAGTGTCGCATCCGCTCAGCTGAATACCGGCAGTGTTGTCGAACGTATTTGTGCATGTACAAGTAAAGGAGCCGACGATCGACAATCCAGCATAACTGTATCCGTTCCTCTTACAGCTGTCCTGACAACGCTCGGGGGTCATGCTGTTGTCCGTGTAGGAGATCCCACCGGTCAAGGCACCATTGTAGCAACCGATGCTATTCCATCCCGGGGCAGAAGGAAGAGTTGCGTTATACCGCTCGGAGTCGGGCAGAATGTCGGGTCCGGCGGTCGTCTTGAACGCGGAAACATCCAGGCCGGCGACGGGAGGATTGCAAGTCGGCTTGCTGCCAGAGGCGCCCCAAAGGAGGTTGCATCCTGGCAACTTGGGCACGATATTGCCATCCCCTTGAGCATAAGGCTCGGTGAGCTGTCCCCGTGCGGGTTTGCAGTTCTTGCCTGCATCGATGTTGAAGTAGGGTGCGAGCGTGGGACAGGTCTGGATAGTGATTGAGTAACCAAGATTGACACATCCGGGGTCGTTCAACGCCTTGGTGAGGATGTCTCGGTCCCAACCCATTATGAAGTCACCGTGAAGACCGTATCCAGTGGTATCTCCGTTAGCCCATGCAAGGTGACCATTGAGGTTCTGACCTTGGGTAATAGCGGGGAAAGACTCGGGGTGATAGGTGTACTCGAGGAGAATAGATGGCAATCGGATAGGGTGGCTCGCGGGACACGCTCCATCACGAAGGCCATGTGTAGGGTAAGTCATGTGACTTCCGTCCGACTTGTAGAGATTGATACCATCCCAACACGACGGGAAAGTCAAATCGAACTTGAGACCTCCGATACAAGGGTCGTCAAAGTTGAAGTTGTCGGCGGAGAGCTCGTCAGTCAGATCTGGCTTTCGATGACAGTAGTATGTGAAGATTCCGTTAGGTGTCTTGCCATTGGGGTTACCAGCAAGCATCTTGAAGCCTTTGGGCCATGCTTGAACAGGTTGCGAGGGATCCTAGCAAGCATACATAAGGATCAGCTACGAGGTTGATGCCAGTAATACCATTCAGATATAAGACTCACATTTCTATTCATCGATTGACATTGCCATGGAAAAACTGTCAGATTTCTTGAGGCTCAAATGAGGGCAAAGAACGACTCACCGACCAAGGAAGTAGTAGAAACGGTTATATGAACCTGGATCAGCGAAAGAACGTCATCAGTATATCCTCTACGTTACAGGAAGTGAAACGACATACTCAGCTGCAAGAACGAAGTGTTGCTTGGATTTGCCGGGTCCACGATCCAGTACAACTCTGCCTCAAGAAAAGCGAATCAGAATGAGTGGCAAAAATGTCTGTAACCTCCGAAGACTAACGAGGCGCCCAGTACGAAGAGTGATCAACAGAGATAGCGGCGGTCGTGCATGAACTCGCTGCAAGCTCGTCAAAGTTATATGCGGCAGCGAAATTGCTGCCACCTGTATTTTTGACACGACTTTTAGCATGCTTGACGACGGGAATACGAAGAGGCATCACGTACCGAGAATTCGGTGCATATGCGATGACTGCGCATTGGGGCTGACGATTGGATCCAGTTGCTCCTGGACTAGGTTGTACAAATTATCCTATACGAGCAGCAGTTTGTCAGAAGCCAACCACAGCGAAATGGCAATGCCAAACCTACCAGATGCCACCTGTATGACGAAACAAAATCCTATTCAGTTTTGAAAGAGACTCTACATGAAAGACGAGACTACTTACGCATCCAATCCTCGGTCGTCTTGTGCGACAGCGTTCTGAACACTCTGAATCGCCAAACCCAGTATGGCAGAAAGAGCGAACCTGCGCATCTTTCGATAATGTATGCTACAAAAGAGTATCAACCGGAAAACGGATGCTGGAACGAATCAATCGTTGGTGGCGTCCAATGGCGGAAAGCAGAGTACCAGCTCTGAAGTCTTCTTCTGGTGCTTGCGTCCGGAAAAGTGGTGTTGACAGGAAAGTTCGAATCCGGTCGAGATGCTTTCCTGGTCCGAATGTAAGCTATATATCTGAAACGAAAGCCCAGGTGAGTTGAGCATACCATCAAGACCAAGCCCAGCAAAGCTACCGCCACTGAGTTCTTCCTAGGTCCGAATCCTGTAGTGGCGATCCGAAGCATCATACAGGCACTCCAAAACGTAGAACCGAGATTGTGTAAATGATGGCATCTTTGATCGGACCTCTAACAGCCAATCTCTCAGGTACATGAGGCAGAGACATCCGGAAAGTCAAATCAAAACATTCCAATGGCTTTCCATAGCCACGCACCAGCGTTCATCCATCATTGATCCATCGCGGCAGTAAAATCTAGGCGGAGGAGAAAATCGGCTGAGTACACATATTGGCTTTGCTCAATTCTGCTGACTATGTTTAATAACAATGAATTTCCATAACCGGATAGTGTATAAAGCCTTAAATATAAGGTTAGGCTTGTTATAGCCAATGGGCGGGAGTATACAGCATACAGCTCTTTAGGCAATTTGAAAACCGGGGAACGCGCCACAGCGGCCGAGAAGCTGGTTGAGCTAGTAATTCGGCAGTTGCGTGCGCCGTCTTCGGTGGCGGTTCCAAAAACGTTGAACATCATGCTTTCCAGTTCTGGCACGACGCTCCGATCCTCGAATACTAGATATTCAATCACCGACATAAGAGCTATCAATCACGATCAGCTCACGATCTGATTCCTATTTGATGCGATGTGCAAAGCGTTATGGACATGGTATATGGAAAGCTATTCTGCCATCAAGCCTGCTATAGAGCTGGATCGATTTCGAACAGCAAACTGATAGAATGTCTACGGGACGTCCCGGCAATAGTAAGATACCCCAGCAGCTAGCACCCTGATGAAGTTGCTGCTGTGTCGTCTTGTCAGCTCCTTCTGCGTAGCTCACTCTCTTATCGCGGCCACCTCTCAGGCGTCAAGGGGTTCATCACAAAGAACAGCCACATAGGCACAGGAAGTTCCATCGATCAGGAAACTCCTGGCTGAAATTTGAGCTGCAATTGATGATAATGCTGGCGAGGGTTGATGTATTGATGAAACCAGCTAGGGATTCCAAGTCGAGACTTGCAGACAGCTGTGCAGCATAACTTCTATAGCTTATTCGGAAAGCTCGTCAGAAGCTCAAGTATAGCGGTTAGTAGTTTTCAGTGGCTGGAGTGGCTTATGATTCCTTCATGATTCCTTCTTCGAACAATCGACAACGATGACGACTCTAAACTTCTCTTCGTTGCTGAGGCTGTCGGGCTCGCTTTTTCCTAAGGAAAGCCGCGGCGGAAGCGCAGTTCAGGCGAAACAAAGGCTTTCATTCCACTTGCAATGCTGACAGATTTACAGAAGAAGCCTCAACAGCAACTCTCACCCAAGTTCCTCAACAGCTTTTTCTCAACGGCTGTCTCAACCAATGTTTGTATAGGAAGAAGGCTTTAATGAGAATAAGCCTTACCGTGGCAAACTCCAGCCCTTTCTACAATAGCGCTGCCGTAATTGTCTGTTGTTGATGGAGGTTGTGAGTTGAGAGAGCTGTTGATAACTGAGTTGATAGCCGGTTGGTGAGCTGAGGATCTTAAGCAGCGTCATATGCCTAGATTCGGCATGCTTCGTCAAGAACGAGAGAGCAGTAGGGGGCACTCGGCTGAGCGATCGCCCTCAATACAAGATACACAGCGTCGCCGGCTGTGTCACCCTCCAATCACTCAACCAGTCAGGTTGACCAATCGTTCCACAGCCCAAATCGATTCGATGACCAGATGAGAGACCTAGCGGCGATCAAAGGATAACGACGTCTCTTCCTCATCATCATGTTCGTCTTGAAATATCCTTGTTGATGGCTTGACCGCGCAGATCGATGCAAGGGCGTCTATTCGACCGCAATTCTGAGTGCAGAGCAGCGATCAATCCATCCATCATGCTGTGCTGCATGGGCGGACATACTGTAAAACTGCTAATGATACAACACTTTTGCATGATGTTCTCTGCGCTCTTGCATTTCTAGCAAATTTCGAATTCAACCGGCAACGCTCTAAACCTCGAGACCTGGCGATTTAGGCATTTGCGATTCTAATCCGCAGAAGGCCTGTCAGAATCCCCCGTTGAACCCAGTTCGTGAGAACTGCCTGCTGCGTGAGACTACCGGCAGATCGAGACTCCAGAGAGATTTCCTTCCCCGCAGTTCGCAGAAAGAGCACAGCAATTTCGACACCGTATGTGCTTGTTGTTCCTGGCTGACAGAGCGCTAAGGCCCTTTCTAGCAGTATTTTGACAACTGTCTCCGGCAGCTTCTCGAGTCTGCCAGCTAGCTTGCCAGACCGGGCCCACCCAGGTCTCCGGTACAAACGATTGTAGTCGTGTATCGTATTCGGTGTTTTTGCAGATCCTGCTGAAGCTGTTCAGCGACCCACATCGTGCAAGTCTGCCAACCATCCTACCGATGTCCTTGACACCGAATAATGGTAACGGACAGCTCGACACACCAAGGAGACGAGAGAATTGAGCAGCTACCATCCAGGATCTCTACTTGTCAGATATTTGTGGAATGCCGCAGTAGCTCCCGCAGTCGGTGCCGCCGAAGGAACGATCTTTGAGCGATCCCGGTTCAAACAAATGTCTGATCGGTTCAGGTGAAACAGTTCCTGAATATTCAAGCAGGGTACCTACAAGCAGATTAAACAGTCTTTTATTTCTTTTCGGTATTTGTGTATCGGAGCCCTCATCGGACCAATACAGTGGTCTAGCGAGTGAGAATACCGAAGATTAGCGCTATAGCAGCGGTCATCAGTAAGTTCCCCAGTGGTGTAGCTAGCGGGTGTTCGAGGTTGCAAACGAGATGAACAAAGGTGATCGGAGTAGCTATCGGAACGTAAAGAACGAACACTAACGAACAGCTGCTCATATCCGCGGAAGAGCCGATGGGTTAGAAACCAAAGCAATCGTGGAGTGACTGTAGAATGAAGGCACATGACGCAGCTCGTGACACTAAATGACTGCTGGGTTTCGGCTACTTTTCTGGTGGGGCTTTGTAGGGGTTGTAGCAAAGCCAGGTTAGTGCTAGGTTGCTACTGCTTGCATTTAGGCCACCGATCATCAAAGTTTCCAGCACAGCTCCAAGGTGCCTTTTCAGCTCCAATAACGGAAAAAGATCGCCCTTTGGATGTCGCCTGAGTTGCTGGTCGTCAGCGACCATGATGGAGCACTTTCTTGCTAGTGAAAGACGTCATGGATCATTGGAGTACAATACAGCCGCATCGTTGTGGATCACGTGCTCAGCAATGCGGCAAGTAGCAAGTCCATCGAGCGAAAGTAGCAACTCCTGCGAGCGACCTATGGCAAGTCACTAAGAAGCAAGTTGCCATGCCATGTACCGCTGCGCATTATCGATTTCGGGCGAGGGCAGTTCGGCATGAGCGAGGGTTTAAGGACAGGTTAAAAATCGATAGGCAATCACGTCGACCCGGCTTGTAACCATGGCAGGAAAGCTCAAGCTGATGGCAGCGACGTTATCGAGTCATGTATATTCCAAACCTCGATGTGACACATCATTGCTTTATCGCCCATCCCTTATTACTCAGTCCACCGGAGGTCTGTGTGGTCTATGAGCCAGTGGACCATCAAACATCGTTATCACGGAAAAGAAATGCAGCTGAAATACGCGGCGTAGGTTTCGTAATAGGTAACAGTGTCCAGGAGTAAGAAGCGAATGATCATAAACAGTGTGCTGAACAGTTACAGCGCGTTAACAATGGGACAAAATCGCTTAGGATGATGACTGTTGATAGGAGGCTTGGCCTCATTCCAAGAGGCGATGTTCGACTTCAACAAGAACAGTTTTATTTTCAGCACGCCGTCCGTGTCCAGTGAGAACGGCGGCACTGAATGCAATGCACAGATTAGAACCTTGTGATCCTGAGAGGTGTTGGCGATGTATTGGTCCGGAAGAGCTCCGTTGTGTGCGTCCAACAAGGGCGTCAGGCTTGCTGTGGTGAAGATTTGTCGTCTTGATGTCTGGCCAGGGGTGTTGTGGGGTCAGGAGATTGAGTTGCAGCAACGGCAAAGACCTCCGCGTTAGAGGTGATGCCCACCCAGTTTTCGAATAGAGTCGGGTAAGAGGGTGTTCTGAAGTCGTTGCGCCTATTCGGAAGGTGGTGCACCTCCGCATAATGTAGGAGATGCCAACTCTTCTGATTGATACGCCCAAGGAATATTCGGAGAAGTGCCCACACGGCCTGTTACGCTCTGTGGAACTTACTGTGACGGGAAGTAGTGGATCACCGCAATCCAATGTCGTCATTTGGGACCGTGTCCGGCGCCTTCTTCCAAGTAATTGCACTGGCACTTCGTGTTCGAGCAGATTCACAAGGATGTTTGAAGAGCTGCTAGAGCGGGACGATGAGGACGACGCTGCAACTTGACCGACTCACCACCTTACACCTACAGCGGAGCAGATCCGACTAACATTCTACCGAGGTCACCTCTTCGTCTTTTTTAGTCAAATTACCAACGCTCTGCCACACGGACAATGCACAAAGCTATAAAGGTCGCTGCATTCGACTTTGCCGAGAGGTATCGAATTGCCTCGACACTGAGGCGGGACAGGCCATTCGTTCCCTAACGCCGATAGGAGTGGCTGTCGAGTCGAAGTAGCACCAGTCATGCCGCGATATTGCTCGACCTTGAGGAGCTCCTTGCAGATGAGAGCCAGCTTGAGGACGGAGGTTACCGACGCTCCTCGTCCGTTGCGTACTCCCAACAGTCGGTTCGTTTTCTGCTCGTCCCTGAATGGTGCTCCCTAGGGTTCCCAGATTCCAGCCTGACTCTTAGGGGCAGCTTCCAAAGCGAGCCGCGGAAGCATCCTCTCTAGGGAGTCAGTGTCGCTGGAGTCTGATTATGTAAGAAGGTGCCCCCTCAGCGGTACACCTTTTCTCCAACCAGCGTTCAACAAGCTCTCGCCAACCGCGATACCGATTTTCCGCGAGTACAGCTCCGTAATCGCAGCCGCATAGCCTCTTCTTCTACGAGCTATCTACGAGCTACGAGTACTGAGTTCAACTCTCTTTTACTACCAGCTTGTCTAGCATGTCTATCCAATACGACTTCCCATGTCGTCGATATTGGTGCGAATCCCAGGAGGAAGGATCATGCAGCCCGAGTGATTATTATGGCTGATTTCAATTTCATCAGAGCTTCGCCGTGGGGAAGTCTGGGTTAAGCTTCCCGGCGGCTGGCAAGCATAGCTACAAGCATACGCAGAAATCGCGGGGCTACCGTATGAGAAGAGGGCACGTCTGCTCGTACTTATGACGATGTTGCCAGCTTCTTGCTCTTCCCAGCAGCTTTCCCAGCTCTATTCCCTTGCTTTAGCCATAGCTCCAACCAATTCGCCGACCCTCCAGCTAGCGCATTACTGTCGCCACAGGTTAGAAATTTGCTTCTGTCGCTACTGCCCGCTTGCCCCAGAAATAGGCAGAGCCCCAAATGCCTGCTGCGGAATTTCCCCTACAGGCGGCTTCTTCATCCCGCGCGCGCGCGTGTCATGGTGTTTTTTTATTTTGTTCGTTGCCGCAAGTGTTTTTCTTTTCGGCGGACACGCGATACGGCTAGATTGCTATTGGGCCGCTCTACTGTTGCTACTCTGCTACTACTGCTTCACCATCAACAGCCCACTTCTTGTCGTCTACCCGTACTCCAAGTCCTCGACAACGCCTTCACTGTACCGTGAAAAAAAACCGTCATCCGCAGCTCACGACACGTCCGTGCGCAGCCGCTCGAAACATTTATCTCGGTAATCACGCTCTTGGCGTGACCGCACCTTCCACAACTCGTCAAGTAATAGCACTTGAGCGTTGAACAAACCAGGAAACCCTACCTCGTAGTCTCCATACAACACCCACAGCTAGATATTCCAATATGCGAGCTACGGACGGCACAGCGTCGACGCAAAACGGCGTCGCGAACGGTGCTAATGGCATCAACAACGCCCACCACTCTGCTTCTGCGTCGTCAGCAGGTGTCAAGGTGAGTTCTTGTGGTTCTATTTGTTAGAGAGGAGAATGAACAAAAGTAGAAGCAGGTGTGTGAAGGGCGGAGGCGGGCTGTTGACGTGTCGGATAACGAAGCAACGAAAGCAAAAATCCAAAACTCAACCGATTTGCTGACACCTTTACTCCCCTGCATTTACTCTTCTCTTCGTGTATGCGTCACATGCATCGGTCCGTTTATCAACCACCTTTTTTTGAAATCTACTTTGGACGATTATTTAGCGGGTGCTGGTGACGGGCGGAGCGGGATACATTGGTGAGTTGCTCAAGCGACAGTTCTCTTTTCGCTGGATGGGGAGGATGTGTTCTCGTCAAGGGTTTGCGATGGCTGGACCTGGCAGTGTCCGATGAAATTTGTGAATTTCCACAGTGGGAATTCCGACCCCTCGATGAAGGGAAATGTCAATCCAGGGGCCAGTTAAGGAGAGAATTGGTTTCTGACAGAAGGGACGATCGATAGCCTACGAGCCACCAGAAACAACACCAAATCATGGACGTCGCTAACAGTCTATCGCTTTTTCTTGTTCTGCGCGTGCCATAAAACAGGCTCGCATATCGTCGTCACTCTGCTCTTAAGCCGCAAATATCTGCCTGTCGTCGTGGATAATTTCCACAACTCGAAGCCGAAAGCAATCCATGCGTGTGAGAAAATTGCACGTGAAGCTCTTGGTGCCAACGCATCGCAGGAAGAGAAGGACAGCTGTAATGTGGATCTAATCCAAGGGGATATTGCTGACCCTGCGGTGTTTAACGGTATCTTTGAGCGGTATAGCACTCAAGGTGGAATCTATGCGGTGATCCATGTGGCAGTAAGCAGTCGGTATTCATCCATCACGCACATAGATGCTGAATATTTATGATCGGTCAGGCCCTGAAAGCAGTTGGAGAATCGGGAGAGCTTCCTCTTCTATACTACCAGACCAACGTATCAGCCACCATTAACCTCATGCAGGTACGCCTTACCGACCGCCGGATTGGGGCCGAGCGTGGTTACAGCAGCTAACGCATCGTCTTCCTGTTTTGCGCGCAGAGCATGCTGAGATACAACTGCCTCAACCTCGTATACTCGTCTTCTGCTACGGTGTACGGCACACCCGAGACTATTCCCATTCCGGAAACGAGTCCAGTACAGCCCGAAAGTGTCTATGGACGGTCCAAGGGGATGTGTGAGGATATTATCAAGGACACGTGTCATGCGGAGCGGTCGTTCAATGCCGTCGGTTTGCGGTATTTCAAGTAAGTTCTTCTACCCCTATTACTGTATAAAAATTGTCGTGCCGATATGATACTGATTCGTTTGGGATGACAGCCCGGCGGGCGCGCATCCATCAGGAACGATGGGAGAAGACCCAAGAGGTAAACCGGGCAACTTATTGCCTCTGTTGGCAGCGATTGCCGTAGGTCGGTACGCGCAAGATGGTTTGAAAGTGTTTGGCGATGATTATCCTACTCAGTAAGTTCGTTGCCCCTGCAGTGTCATCTTCTTCGACGCTGACTGTGCAGATGATGTGGCGTTTCGTAGTGACGGGACATGTGTTCGAGATTACCTGCACGTTATGGATCTCGCCAAGGGGCATGTGTTGAGCCTGGACGCACTCGAAAAGGCCGAAATTTTCAAGAGTTGCGGAAAGACGGGCAACTACCGAACCTTCAACCTCGGCCATGGAAAAGGTCAAAGCGTACTGGATATGATCGAGGCGATGAGAAAGGCGAGTGGTTACGATTATCAATACAGTATTGTTGGACGAAGGCAAGTTATCCATTGTTTTCCCAGTAGTGCTTGCATGCTAATCTTGATTCCCTTTTTTCTCAACAGAATGGGTGATGTTCCGGATCTTACGGCCGATCCCACAGTGGCGGAACGAGAATTAGGTTTCGTTGCAACAGAAGATCTCGAGTCCATGTGCCGTGATCTGTGGCGGTGGCAGTCATCCCACCCGAACGGTTACGACGAGCCAGAAGGATCCACCGGTGTTTCTGCTCAATAGGCACGTCCCATACATCTTATCCCAGGCCAACAACATCACTTCCTACAGTAATACATTATCACCGTGGACATTGCTTCGACTCTTGATCTACCCTACTCAAGATCCTCTTTGCGCAATACACATACACACATACAGGATCGCTTTGTATATATACATGACCGAACGCGATGGACTTGAGTCGGTCTACGGTTCGCCAATCATCATACCCTATCATCACACGCATTCCGACCAAAAAACTGCTCTCGAGCAATAGTTGCACGGGTTCAGAACCAGGTGTCCAGTCACTTCATTTTGTTTTGCGGATCAACCATACGAGTTTTAGGTACCGTGTATCAAACATCATATCCATATTGTCTTCTGGTATTCTCTACTTCTGAATCTATAATGCAAATAGTTGTGTTGCCCAATAAAAAATACAATGCATACTATTCCGGTCTATTCAACATCATCCATCTCGCCTACATTCTCTTCAGCTGCTGCATTCAGCCCCACCGGTGTATTGAATTCATCCTCGCTTGGACTGATCTGGGTGCCATTCAGTCCAGAGAACGGACTGTGGCGCGAGACGGAGGACGCTTGGGACAGCGAAGCTGGTGTTGTGCCGGAGAGAGTCCTGCCTAGACTACCAAAGAATCCTCGTTTCATGCCATTGCCGAGTTGTCGGTGTTGCATTGTCGCTCGACTGGGAGGAACTGGTGCTCGTACAGTTCTGAGAGAAAGACCCAACAACGGGTTGACAATGTCCTCGTCCATTCCTCCTGGTTCTTGGTTCAGCTTGGGTTCTTCAGCTTGCAGATCGGATAATGCAACTTTGATAGCGACAAGGTCGTGCTCGACATTGCGTAGCCTTTTCGCGAAGCTTTCACTCTTGGCAGAGACATACCCGGGTTCTGCAAAATCGTTTGCCTTGGTAATCGTCTTGCTGTCCGGGTTGAGCTTGAGTACGGTTTCATATCCTTTCAAATCGCGTTCGTCATCGGCAATAGCGATCTCGACTTCGACTCTGACGTCTTCCACCACATCTGAAATACCGTCGAGCAGGATTTGAAGGGTGGAGGCATAAGCAGGCGATATGGTGCCATTGCTGGATCGGAGGTTCGATGTCGAAGCTGCACAGTCAGATAATTGTTTCTGGATCGTACTGAAGCGGCCGGTGACGTTTTGCAACCGTTGAAACAAGACGACCGTGGTATCGTCATCTGGTAATTGACCATCAGCGAGATCCTTGCACGGTTCACCCTGTCCCGTCAAATCGAGCTGAAGTCCTTTAGGAGCTGGATGAAGATCCACATCGTCAGCGGGTGATGCCTCTCCTCGTGCCACGTCCTTTTCTACATCAGCCGGTAACAAGGGTAATGACCGCTCTGAGGGCGATGCTTGAACAGGTTCTGCTTTTGCTTTAACTGCTGTAGTGTCATCAGTGTCCCCATCGGCAGTCGTTGTTGTCGTAGCGATCCACTCCAATCTCTTCCGTTCAAGCGCAACCAGCTTCCTGTTCGTCCTTTCCAGCTCCTCCATCAACGACATGGTCATCTCCTGGGCCAAAATCACACGAGCACTGTTGTCTTCTAATGTCGCATCATGATGATGATCCCGGCTTCCGGGGTGGAGGTGTAAAAGGCTGGAAGGACCTTGATCTTCTTGTCCCGCGAACAGCTCGATCCCGGATTCCAACAAGTCCCATAATGTGGACAGGTGCTGGTTCTCTTCATACGGGTTAAGTGTGGCGCTGCTGTGCATCGATACGAGCGAAGTCGCCGACGTTGATGGGTGGAGAAAGAGGTTGCTGTTTTTGCCTTTTGAAGGAGAGACAAAGGGAGACGTGGAGCGGGACATTCCCACGCTTCTTCCGTTGACGCTCAACGTTCCCCCGGCATCCGCCACTCCGCCAAGCCTCGATCGTTCCCTTCTCACCCGCTCGGCCCACTGACGGCCTTCCTCCTCCCGCTTCTCCTCCCTCTCGAGACTCTTGAGGCGCAACGCCACTTCCCTGCGTCGACCAAACGTCTCCCGCTCGAAACCTTCCGCAAGCTCATCGATCGCCGAACGCAGCTGCGCCGTTCTGGCCACTTCGCGATCAAGCAGCGTCTGAGTCGATAAGAGCTGATGCCGCAACGTGCTGATTGTTTGGTTAAGACGTGTGGTTTGGGACTGAAAGTTGGAATGCAAATGTTGCGCCGTCTTTTGTGAAAATGCCCTGTAAAAGGTGTGATCATCAGATGGAGACGTTGGTTGGAGGTGTACTTTGGATCCAGCTTACATGTATCGCTCCACTACCTTGCTGGCACTCTCATCATCGGCTCTCACAGCATCCAACTCGCGCCTCATCCTCTCCTTCTCCCTCAACGCGCCCCTCACCGCCTCGTCATTCGCTAACACATTTACAGCCTTCTCCTCAAGCTCGGCCTCCAGCCGCGCAATATCCTGCTCCTTCGCCGTGAGTGCATCCTGGAATTCGTGAAACAGACGATGCAGGCCGCGGATTCCAAGAAGGATGTTCGACGGTATCGAGGAGAGGTGCGTTGTGTGTATTGTGTCAGGTAGTGCGGAATCCGCTGAAGAAATAGGTTGGAGGGGCATGAAGGAGGATGTACATGATGGGCATATCTGGGCAATTGGCGGGTCGCCGGTCGGATTTTGTGGTGAAGTGATCGTTGCTTGCCTTTCGTCCGCTTCTGATTGAGGGGTGTCTGTGGCCGAAGCAGACTTCTGATATTCCTCAAGAGCTAACTTGCTGTTGGCGAAATCGCATCAGATCAAATACTCTTCCATTCCAGAGTTTACTCACCATATTCTCAATTCCTCCTCTACCTTCCTCCGTTCCAGCTTCTCCTTTTCCACCTCCGCTCTTCCCTCCGCTATCCTCGCTCGCCACTTGCCGCCCAAAACATCATTCTCCTTCCCCTCGAGGAGCAACCGTTCATTCTCCATTTGCAGCTGGGAAACGGTGGTATTCGTTTGATGCAATGCGTCCTCTGTGATGTCCAGCTTGGACGAGAGACGACGGTGAGCGAGAGTCAATTCCGAGAGAGCGTTGTGGGAGTAGCGTTGGGACGATGTGATTGGGCTAAGATGCTCCTCATGTACATAGTCATTTTTCCTATACGCAACTTTTGTCAGACCTGATCTTTTTAAAGAAAGGTAAAAGAACCAAAAACACACCTCAAAACTTCCACTTCTTCCTTCAGCACCCTGTTCTCGTCCCTCAACCTCCCCGCCTCGTCCTGTGCCATCACCACCTCCATCGCCTTGCCCTGCAACTGCATCGACGTCTTGTGCGCAACATGCTGGAACTTTGCAAGTGACGACCGAAGCGAATGGAGCTCGAGTGCAAGGGGGTGTTGGCTCTGCGGTGTTCCGCTCTGCGGGGGGAGGGAGGAGAACCGGGAAAGAGGTGACGAAGTGTCGATAGCAAGGATCGAGGCCTTGCGGGACATTGGTGAGTAAGGGTGAGCTGCGGTTATCGAGTCAAGGATAACGGCGAGCTGTCAATTCAGTCAATAAATGGGAACGACTTCCCCATTGTAGTTGATCAAGTTACCGGCTTGTTTACTTTTACAAGAGGACGCGTTTCCGAATGTTTCACTTCGTTAACAAAGCTTATCTCTGGGCTAGAAGATCACCGGGTAGTTCACCGTTCTACCGAGCTCAGAGTCTTGGAAGTGGCGTTATATGGCGCGGACCACATACCCTCGCAGCGCGTCCATTCCAACCTGAGAACGACGAATGGAGGTCGACCCACCTGGAGGATCTAGTTGCGCACAAGGAAAAACCCAAGGCGCAAGGCTGAATCGCGACAAGCCTTTCTCAAAGGGGGCTAGGGTTATTACCAGGCCGCGAATACTACGCCCGCTAGGCTATTGCGAGATTCTACTTGTTAAAGCGCCCGGGATTTGAAGCTCGACCCGGGACCTGGTAGCAAGTGAAATTGACGGTATCACACATCTATGCCCGGGTAACAATGCAAGTAGAGGCCCCTGTGAAGCCAACACGACATTATTCAAATTGTAGACTGGCTGCAATTATTGTTCCCTTTAGGTTTCTGAAACAGAAAATGGGTTCAGATGAAGTTTACCTCCTTTTCTGAGGTAGTTCGTTGGAGAATCCAGGGTCACTTGTTTCTTTGCCGTACTGGGAAATGGCTCCACTGTGGAAGCACCTTAAAGGTGGCTTTGCACAGCCTTTGAAATCGATTGATTGGATCACGTATGATTCGTTCCTTTCAGTTCAACCCTGATATCGGCGCTGATTGACCCTGTAGGAATTGCGACACCCGACGGGAGTAAATCCAACGCATGTCCCACACTGAAAGTTCTGAAGGTTGTGCAGCTGGAATACAAACGAAAAAAAAACATATATTCAGGGAGGGCGAGTTACTGTCAAGCTTCTCGAGTCTCACCGAAGGCGACTAGCAATATCTCTTTAGTGTCAGACGTTAGCTGCCATCGTGAGTGGTCAGAAGTGCCTTGATACTCTGCTGCTAATTCCACTTGGCATGTACAGGATCAAACAGTACTTTAGGTGCTCAGACCTGTTCCATCTATAACCGCAACCACAATGCAGGGGCCAGCAAGATCGAACAAAAAACAACGAGGTTTATCCGAATCCCCGGGTTCCGCACCAGTCAAGCCGACTGCTCTTTCTGTTCATGATGATGAGAAGTACGAGGAGCACGACATGAAACGCAAGGAGTAAACGCCCAAAAGCGACGGAGATCGGGCGATATGGGAGGCCAGCGTGGATTTCGAGCGCAAAGAGAATCAAATTCAGCAATGGATCACATTCGTCAAGGATCGGGAGAATCGGAGAAAGCTTGTTGAAGAGGCAGAAGTACACTCAGAGAAGCACGTTCGGCATTGGCTCACAACCGTGAAGGATCGGGAGATGCAGAGGCGAATCAAGACCTTGAATTCCCCTGGGGAGGGAGAAGTTGTGGCCGGTTTCTGCGGAGAATGCCAGGAAAGGTATAGTACAAATACCAGAACTGGCGAGTCTACTGATGTCGGAAGGGTCAACAAATCGTCCGGGGATTGAGCCTCTTTCAATGGACAATCAGTCAGATCTGTATGTCAACCGAGAGAGTTCTGTTCCCAGCAAGGGAACCAAATCAACGTTACGCTCGAATAATTATATTCCGGCGACCTGGACACTCTGAGATCTCAGTTGAAGGATGTGGAATGCTTGCTGGAACGATCTGACGGAGTCGCGGGTAATCCGTCATCAAATAGGGGTCCAACCAGGGAAGTTACACCCGGCCGTTCAACTGTTTCACACGTTGATTCCACAGCATACAGCAATCCGAAGTCGCGTTCGACCGAAATTTGCGTTGATGAGGGCTCGAAATGGGCAGCATTACACTCTACAATAAGCGAAATTAGGTCCGTCGCCTGCTCGAGATCGTCCAGCGCAACCAAGTAACAGCACATCTGGCCAACGTCTCTTGTGGGCGCTGCAGATCTCTTGTCTATCTTGCGCTGACCGGCAAAACTAATCCACTTCCACTATAAGTAGCGACGCTGAGAAAGGCAAATATAGAATACTCCTGTATCAAGGGGGAACGTAGTAATATGTAGTAGCGCTTACTGCTATTCGGAATGCGACTATCTCACAGCCTTAATCTGAACTAAACCATGCGCATTAGATGGTCTCATAATCCTCGATACTAACGAAACTATACACCCTTGTCTGAGTAGTTGCCAAGAATCTGCAGGGGCACTTCCGACGGCCCCACTGCCCTGCTATGTCTTTCATCTCGCAGACGACCTTTCAGCGTCTCTTAGCCGCACGCAAGGCCTCAGGGGGTTTGGTTCGACTCCTCATTGAAGTCCTGATTCCAACACTGATGGCATGTGATACGAAGGCGTGATCCATGCGCCCGTTGCGAGATACGTGCAACATGGCACTTCAACCGTGGATGAGCATACGAGTACGCTCAACTCGGAGGAAGAGAACGGCGGCCTAGGCACAGCCTTGACTTAGGTTCAAGGCTACAAAGCCCCCCTCAGTCCTCCTTTCATCTATCAATTTCCACAGTACCTTTCTAAGTACCTTCGTGTCTCAGTCTAAGGTCCAGATGCTCACGGGTGTGTTGATGTGTTCAGCGAAAACAACCAAGAAATACTGCCTTGTCAAAGAGGCTTAGAATTGCAAACTCGAGCAACTATAATTCAATCCTACAACGATGCAAAACTCTGCAGCCGACAGTATCACACCTGCGTTAGCACCAAGGAGCGACTCCACTACTCATGAGAATCGAGGTCTCTCCCCGAGAAACTTAATCCCCGGAGAACCTAGTCTCACAGATCAGATAAGCAAACAGGGGAAGGAAGCTCTCAATCAGGCTCTTCACTTGCTCCATCTCTATATAGGCTCTCTAGCATGCATTATTGGAGATTGTGCGCCACAAAACAATATATCTGGAACAGAGTCGCCAAACGAGATGAACTTGGACAACGAGCTCGAAGACCCCCTTACCGATCTGTACCTCCTTGCCACCGAGTACACACCTAGTTTGACATGGTCAACACGCCCCCTCCCCCAGCGCTCTCTGACACTCCAAGAGTGGTGGGACTACGTTACTACAGCAGCCCAATACATGGAGGGCGCAGACGGGATGAGAGTGAGAGATAATAACTTGACGCTAATCTCGAGTCAGCTGCGGGTTCTCAATGCGTTATTTGGGAAATTCGATCCCGATAATATATTGAGCCGATACATGAAGTACACATCCAGCAACCACCCACCATCGTTTGCCGGCCTTGAAGCTTCGCTCTCTTTTGGAAGTGGTACACTGACCATGAAGGGAACTGCTGGCGATGAAACCGTGAGTCGTTCGAAAGCTTTCTCTGGAGCGTCAAACTAATACACTGGACAGCACCCACATCATTCCTCACTTCTGACTTCAGAGAACTATACAGAGATGTCCGACGGGTCCAAGGAGGAAAGTCGTGATGAACGTTCGAAGCTGGAACAGCGTGCGCCGTCCTCACAACCCAGTGTCATCATTCCTCAGATCGTGATCTCGAATATTGACTGATCTCATCACTTACACACGTTGAGCCAAGGCAAAGACAGTATTCTTGTGTATAGAGGGGGTGTAGCTTGTTATGTACGATGCGACTGTTTCGAAGACCTCATCAGATTAGATTTCCTGCCGCTATAGACGATGATGGGGAATAACTGCAGAAGGCCCTTCTCTGACGGAATCCCTACCGCATGGTGTGACCAGATCGCTAAGCTTTACAACCAAATCCATATCGATGCCGGGCCGGGAAGGCGTACGCGCTCGATCTGTTGCTTCCCTTGCCTCCCACACGCCACGCATATCGAGCTAACTAACGCCTAGATAGTAACAGCAGTCATGCACCAATGGTCATAGAATACACATACAAACAAATAAAAAAAGTCGCGTAAAGACAGTTGTGGAAAAGGAGAGTAGGTAGGAATAGCTTTGTCCGTAAATATGCGCGAATGCGCGGGAAAGGCAGGAGGAGGAAAGAAAGGAAGACGTCACGAATACGTTATGGAGGTTACAAGCATGGTAGACCAGCGATCATGATTCGACGTATAGGCAGCCTGCGGACACGCTTATTCCCTCCGAATCGAGTGGTACCTACATAACAGGAAGGAAACATTAACGCCCAATCGAGGCACGCAACTGAAGACATTTGGGTACTCACTGAGGTGGCAACTCGCTCGGCCCATCGTCTACTGCATCGCCCTCCTCTTCATCAGCAGGAACATACCTCCCGCCATCACTGTGCACAACGACACCACCACTCGCAGTCGTCGTCCCACCCGGACTAATCTGTCCGCCACTCGCGCTGCTGAGGGTAGAAGCACCCGCTTGATGCCCCGCACCAGAGGCGTAATACGAGTCCGAAGTCGTGGGATTGGCCGTACGAAGCGCTTGCCTTTCCTGTGCTGCTTCGCGCGCCTTTTGCTGAGCCGCGGACGGCTGCTGCTGTTGTTGCCCACCAGCACCTGTAGGTACAGGCATAGGCATGGGCATGGCGTTATAGTAATTCCCCGCGTAAGGCATCTGGCCAGGCGACGGCTGGGCGCCGCGTCCCGCAAACCCGGCGGAGGTGAGTGTCGATGCGCTGCTGGGTCCACGAGCAACGTTTGCTCCGCCGGATTGACTGGCCTCGGAGTAACTGCCCCGGCTTGTGAGCGGTGCTGAGCCAGGTACGGGGTTTACTGCGGTGCTTGTTCCCATGGTCGCCAAAGGGGGCAAGGAAGGCGCGATTCCGCCGACGGCGGAAGCGGGGTACCCGGTGGCGTATTGGGACATTTGCGGGCTCCCGGAGCTCGTGTTTTGGCCGTAGGTGTAGGGTTCTACGTCGTCGTTGGCCAATTCGTCATCGAGGATATCCGTTTGGCCAGGGGCGGCGTGTCGGCTTCGTCCCGGGTCGAACTGGCAGGGAGGGAAGAGGCAAATTAGACGCGCGGATGGAGGAAGACTGCGAAAGAATGAGCGCACCATCGTGTCATCGAAATCACCCTTGTGGTCTCGGCGCTTTTTGAAGACGCAGAACCATAACAGCGCAAGAATGGCGAGGAGACCGACGACACCGCCCACGGTCCCACCAACGATCGCGCCGACATCTACCGCATCCGAAGACAAACGTGAGTATTCCGTGCCGTCACGCGTGTCGCCATCCACCATCGCTGCCGACTTACTAGTCCCGCCGCTCTTGGAACTCGGATCAACAGAACTAATCACGCTCTCCTGTGTTTGACCACTCGAATCCGTGACGGTGACCGTCAAGAAACTCGTTCGTCCTCCGGAAGGCGCTTGCGATGCTGGAACAATCGTCGTGACCCCGGAGGTGATCGTGGAGCCGGCGCTGTTGGTCGTGGTAACACTCGATTGAACGATCGCCGAGGACGCGGATTGACCTAGGGGATAGGAAGGGTGGGAGTTAGTGCGGGTAAGGGGAAGGGGAAGAGGGGTCCTTTTGGTGTCTTTCAGCCCGATACAGAGCACGGTGAAGGGGGTAAATGGCCCGAAGGAAGATACCTCGCGTTCGTTCATGTATCAGATTTCTATCTCTCTCTCCTTTTCCCCATTTCGATAGATTATGATCATGAGACATCACGGCAATACTCACGTTGAGACGCCGCCGAACTTCCCGGCTGGCTCGTGCTACTTGCCCCTGTCTCTCTCGCCGAACTAGCACTACTACTGCTCGACGAACTGCTGCTGCTGCTGCTGCTAGAACTACTGCTGCTGCTGCTGCTGGTAACGCTCGACGAGGATGATGACGAGGAAGTGATGGAGGACGATGTGCTGGAAGAGGAGGAGGTCGAAGAGGAGGAGGACGATATCGTCGTTGAGGACGATGAAGAGATACTGGGAGATATGGCAGGGGAAACGGCGGCTGCGAGAGACACAATAATCAGGCACTATTAGACCACCCTCGCCAGCACGAGAGGACTCACACATGATGTTCTCGTCTGTGTTGGGCTCAGTGGAGTCGTCAAGCAATCAATCAAGGTTAGGAAATCACAATCCCACCAGAAGGACGGAAATCTACGTTGTTTTGTTCTCCCCAGCCCGCGCGGGCGCGCCCCACACAGCCGAGAAATATTGATTACCTAAGCCTCGGGCGCCGATCAGAATGTCGCACGAGACCGTAGGATGGGATGGTGTGACTGGTTGTCAACCAGACGAGTGGCAAAGTGCCCCCAAGCGGAGGGGTCTACCCGCGACGACTTTGGCACCTTTAAACGTACCAACAGCACATTTAGCACCCTGAGCAATTCAGGGTTCGACTGTGGCCTTCAATAAATGCCTGGGAAGGAGGGCCCCAAACAAAAACCTGGCAAAAGCCACCACAAAGGGTACACAAAACAACAGAAGATTTAGAATCTTGGTTAAAAATGCCAAGATTCGACAATCTTCTCTTGCTGCCAGTGCCTGTTATTTAAATGTTTATCTTTGCTGCGCTGCACCTTGCCTCTTTTTTCCTCTTTCTTTCTTTTTGCCTTTCTTTCTTTCTTTCTTCT
Organism: Naganishia cerealis; assembly: GCA_030039265.1. Classification (NCBI taxonomy): domain Eukaryota; kingdom Fungi; phylum Basidiomycota; class Tremellomycetes; order Filobasidiales; family Filobasidiaceae; genus Naganishia; species Naganishia cerealis. The sequence continues at coordinate 227,942 of JASBWR010000014.1, read as the reverse complement.
ATTTCCCTTACTTGGCTAACTCAACACCAGACTGGCCTCCGGGTGCCGGCCAGCCAGCCAGATTATATTGCACAGAAGGAAGCATAGGCGACCGGTCGAGGGAGCTTGCGTCGCATAATACATTATATACTCTCGTAATTCACGTTGCGGATGCCAACTATAGGTAGTTAAAGGTGAACCTCTTTCTTTGCGTTACGGAGAGGCACTACCGCAAACAACCCTCATGTCCAATGACGCTCCCGATTCCCGCGCGACATAATAAGGCCGTAGAGACCTCGCACGCCTCATGTCTGCCAGCACCCACTGAACGCGACTTGGGCTCGACAGTGCCTCAAGCAGTGTATATAACCCCACTAAATGCAAGTCGCCTAAGCAAGCCGAAACGTCAGCCAGGGACGGAGTTGAGAAAATGGATTGCTATCTTGCGCCAAAAAGGTCTATCGATCCCAGCGTCTTCAATGAAATACATATATCTCGACCAACACCTGAACCGCCCACTACATGCACAAAACTCGCATCCCCCTACCCCTTGGCGGCGTTAGCTGGCCTCCTAGTTCCTGCTCGGGATACTCTCAATAAACCGTCTCGCCTGATCCGCCTTTTCTTGCCAGTCCCGAATCTTTGCCTCGCCCGCACCATACAATGCCTCTCTCCTACGCGCATACATCCTCCTGACGTAGTCAACGACCGTTAACTGCTCTTCCTCGGCCGTCAATTCGATGACTTCCCCGACCCCTGCGTCTTTCCCCCTGTCATCAATGGCTGAACGCACACGTTGCTTGTTGTTGTCGTCGTCGTCGGCGTTGTCTCGGTCGTGAAGGTTTCCTGCGGCCTGTTTCGTAGCAGCAGCAGCAGCAGCAGCGGGGGGCGTAGCAGACTCGCGCCTTGACAACATCCGTACTGTGCCGAGTCTCTTACTCCCAAGATTCTGCATGACCGCCATGGCTTCTCTCGCACCCACTTCGACCATCTGCAGACGGTGCGACTTGACCGTTTCTTCCTCGTGCAAGTATTCGCTCCGCTCACGTCGTCGTCGTCGTTCCTCCTCCTCGGCCCCGTCGTCATCGTCGTCGTCTTCCTGTTCCATGTCGGACGGTTCGGAAGCCGTAACGACCAGGTGAGAAGATGCCATCTCGGCGTCTGATGCATCAGTAGTAGCAACAGACGGCACAGCGCTTATCGTTTCCGACTTGACGGCAACGTCGACGACGACCACGCGTTCCTCGGACTCTGATACCGCGACCTCCGGTTTGACCGGTGCTGCAGAGCGCTTGGTCGGCTTTCGCGTAGCGGCCGGTTTCTTCTTGGTCGTCGTCGTCGTCGAGGGTCTCACGGAGTCTTCAGTAGTGGCAGTGATCGCCGCTGTCGCAGTCACCGGCGTCTTGGATCCCTTGGCACGGCTTTGACTCGTCGTCGTCGTTCTGGTAGGCCTAGACAACGCATCAAGCTCATCCGCGCCCGTATCATCTACCTCTACATCTACCAAATTTCCTTCCGGTCCAACACCACTCGAATCAACAGGAAGCGCCGACGCCGACGCCGACTTGATCGTCCCGCGTGTACCTTTTCTCGCCGCCGTCGTCGACGCTGTTGTTCTCGTTGTGACCTTGGCAGTAGTCGTGGTGGTCCCCCTCTTCGGCCTGCCTTTAGGTATCACCACCGTAGGCTCCGCCACGAAGAGCGCCTTTTCCTCGTCATCTGAAGCCTCCCCAGACGTCATCGTCGTCGTCGTCGTTGGGCCGCCCAGCGACGGCGTGTCCTCACCACGATCAATTTTTTTCGGGATCCGGCTGTGCGCAGTAGTCGTCGTCGTTCTCGACGTGGGTCGTTCCGTGTTCCCCGCCGCCGCCGCGGTCGTCTGCCGTCCCTTTGTTCCCGCCAAAGTACTCCTCGACGTCGGCCTAAACACGGGGCAAGAGAAAAGAAACCATCAACACCTGTCCCTCTTCCGAACACATTCCCATACCACACACACTACCAGAAAGGAAAAAACGTACCGTTTGCTCCCGACGATCACTGGGACTCTACTCCTCACCGTCGGTAATTCCGCCAACTCGTCACTCTATATGCCGCGCAACGTATCAGCATCGTTAAAGAGAATGACCACACACAGCCCTCCCCCGGGCGGACTTACAGCATCAACCGTCTCCCCTACGGCTAGACCAACTTCCGTCTCCTCCTCCTCCCCCTCCACCGTCTCCGTGAAGAACGGACACTTGGGTGACTTATCATAGTGCTGCTTCCTACACCGTCCAAGCCAACCAAATATCCAAAAAAAACAGGCCACGGTGCATTAGCACGGACAGTTCCCCGCGGGTAGCCTTCAACCCGAAAACCGGGGAATGAACGGCCACTCACCAAGGGTCATCCGTCGGTTCCCAATCAGACACGCTATAACCACAGTAAAAACACGTGACGCAATCCTTTTCCTCGGTCGTGGGGGTGTATACGAACCCTGCCTTTGCGAGCTTTAGGCAGGCGGTACGTGCGTTGCGGGGTGGCGAAGCGATCGAGCGATGATTCAGTCAGCTTTCAAAGGACAGTGACCGGTCGGGGGGAACACACAGTTGAAAGGGAAGGGAGAACGGGACGTACATTTGGAATAGAACATAACCACGCCCTCTTCACCTTGTGAGGCCACCATCCGCCCTTCCCCGAGACGACGACGTCCTCCTCCTGCAATTGATGCGCACTCGGGTAATACGTCTGTTCCCGTGCGCGGATCATCAGTTCCGATCGGGGGTGAAGGTGTGCCTCCTCGCGGGGGTAGACGTGTGCCTGCGGTGATGGTTGAGGTTGGAGCTGGGCTGTTGGTTGGCTGGTGGGTTGGTAGTTTGGGTTAGGGATAAGCAGGAGGATTAGTAAAAGGGGGAGAAAAAGGCGGGTAAGGAGAACTAGTGCAGAGTTTGAAACGTACGTTATCTTGCCACCACGTTTCTTCGCTCCCGTACCCATGGTCTTCCCCTTCACGGTGGTCTCCCCCTGACCGGCATTCACCACTGCCTCCTTCCATTGTCTCACATGTACAACAGCAGAACACACCGCTGTTGCCCACGCACATGCGACTTCCCCCTCTCCCACCTGTTGCTGCTTGCCCTTCCCGCCCGTCTTACCTTCTCCGACCGCGAATGCCTCTGCGGCGACGGCGGAGGACGATCGTTTCCAGTGTTCCTCGTACGGATCATCCGTCTCGTCCCAGCCTCCTAGCTTTTTGCCGCAGGTAAAACAGCAACACTGGTCGTCTTCGGGATCGGTCACCTCATGTGCCTCGTCGTCGTCGTCGTCGTTGTCTTCGTCGTCTGAGGTGTTGAGACCGTCACCAGAGTCAGAGAGGAGGGAGGAAGAAGCCTTTGTGCCTCGTCTTTGTCGGGCGCCACGTGAACCACTCGCGGTCGACCCTCCCGTCTTTCCCTTCCCCGTCGTCGTCTTCGGACGTGGTTTCCCCTTTGCCCTCGCTGTACCGCCACCGACCGCCGGCGGCTCAGGGGCATAATAGTACCCGGCGCGCGCCAACTGGTCGGGCGTGAGTCGCGGGTGTGTTGCTGCGGAATACGGCCATCGCGGTGGCGAACGGGTGGCGGGGTGTTTGGTCCTTGTCGATGGTGCGCGACGACGGGCGGTGGCGAAGAAGGTGGCTGTCCTGTTTGATTCGAGCTGCATGGCGGCGTGCGGGTGTGCACGTTGCTGGCAAGGGACGGGCGTGGTTGATTCATCTTCTACTTGTGGCATGCGCGCGGGAACGGGGGCACCCGCTTACCTAATGCCGCTCAAGTCGGCGTACCTCCACCCCGGGCATGTTTCATGATGCCCTGCTCATCGGGGCCTTTGCTGCGTGTTTCATCCCTCCTCCCCCTTGCCCCCGCCGATCGAGGCCCTTGTGTGCGTTTCATCCCTCCCTCCCCCTGCACCGCCGATCATGTCCCGCGCCGCGCCGGTCTGCCTCGTCCGCGGCTCAATCAGTGCGTCCCTCTCCCGGCCCGTGCGTGCGCCCAGCTGACCCCCCCGCCAGACATCGACGAGTTCTACGACGTCCCACACATCGTACGCCCGGGCCAGACCATCTCCGCCATCTCCACCTCCCGCCGACTAGGCGGCAAGGGCGCCAACCAGGCAAAAGCCGCTGCATGCGCCGGGGCGACCGTACTCCTCGATGGGGCTGTCGGATCCGGAGCCGAGGGAAGGGAAGTGGTCGACGAGTTGTGTGCCGCCGTCCAAGGGGTCAAGGACGCCGGTGTTCCAACCCCGACCCCCGCGACGGATGAGGGTGGGAGAATCCTAAGTGATCGGATTCGAAAGTGGGATGACGGACCGACGGGGAAAGCGATGATCCAACGCGCTCAAGATGGGGAGAACAGTATCAGTGCGTCCCGGTTCCCCCTCGTTGCCCATCTCTAACCCTTCTTACCTGGCCCCCGCGCCCCTCTAGTCATCCTCGCAGGCGCAAACTTTTCCCATCCGACAAAACCATACTCTCCCCTTCTCCCGCGAGGAACCACCCACCTGCTCCTAGCCAATGAGATCCCGTTCCCGGAAACCATCGCCTACCTACGCGCCTCCTCCCCCTCCCCTTCCTCGGGAGGCATGTCGGCGTCGACAATAACAACAATCTACAACCCCTCACCTATGCCCTCCTCCACGCAGCTGCTCGACTTCCCCTGGTCCTTGGTAACATGGTTAATAGTAAACGAAGGCGAGTTGGGGGATATCGCACGCGCTGTTCTATCCCCTTCCAACACGGAGAAACACGTACAACAGGCCGTCGAGTACCTCACATCGGGGGATAAAGAGAAAGATGAAGCAAGAAACGTGGAAGCATCCACCACCGTTGCACGTGCACTGCATACCGCGCTTCCCCGGCTCTCTTCCCTGGATAACGAACCGACCGAGGGCGCGGGTGGGGCAGTGAACATTATCTGCACGCTAGGATCATCTGGCGTTCTCTACGTCCGTTCACTTCCCACCACCACCGCCACCGCCACCGCCAGCGTCTCAGCCAAACGAATCGCAGCGGCAAAACTCCTTCGTCCAATTAGGGACACGACCGGTGCCGGGGACTGTTTCATGGGGTTCCTCGCTGCTGGTTTAATGCGTCTTGAGGAGCGGGTAGGAGGAGGAGGGGACGCGAATGATCAAGCGGATGGGGTGAAGGAGGAGGAAGAGGAGGCGTTTGATGATGTCATCAGGCGGTGCTTGACTGTACGTTCCTCCCCCCGTCTCACTTCCCTCCAGTAGAATCCATCGGAACCGGCACGTAACTGACTGACGGATTCGTCGGGTGCACGTAGGCCTGCTCCATTTGTGTGGAGAATGAGGGCGCACAGGATAGTTATCCGACCATGGCCCAGGTCGAGGCCCGGCTTGCGACGAATCCTATTATTGCATGAGGGATAGGAAAAAAAACTTGACGGGGTGCGGAACGGAATCGAACGAAAGGAGGAGGAAAAGCACAAATGAAAGGTGCAATGTGAATTGCTGTTGTACTTGGGAGTAGTCTAATGATATACTCTGGTTCACGCACTTTATGACCCTTGTTTACGTTCTGAAGACGTATCGGGTGTTCTATGTATGGCCATCGGGATATCCTACATCTAGTGATACATATAAAAGGTACAACGTGCCAAATTGATCGCGCGATGCCCTGTTCATTCGTTCACATCTATAATCCTAGCCCTTCTTCTGGGATCCAGAATTTAGGGAGATACCGCCTTATCCTCTCATCAACGCAAACAAGCCGCTCCACACGGACATGGCCACCATCGTACCTATACTTGGCAACGCAACCATATGTGCTACGACGCAAAAGATGTTCCTTGTTCAATAAAAACACTCGATTCATTCGACGGGGACCACACACGACGGTCTCCACTTACTCGTTCCGGATTTCAAACCACTATTACCCTGTGCGGCAAAGTTCGTGACATTGAAGATGGAGACAGTCACAGCGCTGCCGCACAGCTCTTTCGAAGAACCAGGACACGACGTCGCGCAGTACGAGTCGGGCAGGAAAGTGTTGTCACCGAGCGCGAAATTGCTCCCACAGTAGCACCTAAGAAGGCCCCGTGAGAACATGATGTTAATGATGCGCTGGTGTGGTAATGCGACCTCGCGCGCTTTGAAAGGGTTTGACCCGGACGTACTGATTACCCTGCACTGCCGCCCAACCACTTTTCCCATTGTCCCTACACGTATTCAAGCATGTCTCCCTCGTCATATCCGATCGCGAAACATTGAGAATCGATTTCCCGATCACCGTCGGCGGAATAGACAAGGTCGTGTGGCCGAGGCAGCCCATGTACACGGCCTTTGAATCGAGTCCGATGTATTGTGGGTTCTGGTAGGACGCCTGGATTTTATACGTCCCGCCGCATGTTTCCGAAGCGTCACCTGATAACAAAATTCAGCGGTTAGCAAGGCGTGACATATCGATGACTGGTATCCTGTACCTGGACATGTCTTGTTACATCCAGAGTAGACATTGAATGCTTGCGGCAACAATGCTTTGCCACAAATGCAGAGCTAAGAGGGAAAAAATGAGCGTCGAAACATGCCTGTACGATGCACAGACATACATAGTTGGTTCCTATATTCTCCAGTCCCGCAAAAGGCATGCCGTTTTTACTACATGATTCCTGACATCTGTACGATCGAGATTAACAGGTGTAAGAAGATCTCTCAGTAGCCCAGTGTTCCAGCGCGGTTGACCTACCTTCCAGGATTCAGGCCGGTATCAGTGTAAGTGATGTTACCATCAAACACCCCAACGTTGACTGCCGTCCCGAAACATCCGACATCATGCCAGCCAGACGAGTTGTCCAGCTTGAAGGGCGCCTGATCCTTAGCTGCAAGCACACGGTCCCCGTCTTCCACCATGAAGGAGGAGACATCCTTTGTCGGTACAGCTGGATCGCATGTTGGTTTGGCACCCGTGCCTCCCCCTACACGACAATCAGAGACAAGGGTCAATAAGAGCGGTCTCTCTTGACGCGGTAAACTACCAACAGAGTTTATTGCAACCTGTGGTATGAAATGCAGTCCTTAGTATGGGCGATTATAGAACTCGGTCTCGAGTGAGAAACTAACCAGGAAGACTGGGAATCGTAATCGAGTCGTTGTTCCCAAAACTTTCCAGCAAAACTCCTCGTGCTGGTTGGCAGGCTTGGGCATTGGCTATATCCTGGGTGGTCATATACTTGGCGAGTACGGGACAGTCAATCGCAGCACTAGAGGAGTATTGATGAAACGATGGGCGGGATGAATAACCTTTCGTGCGTTGAAGAAGACTCACATTGCCTTGTTCAACAAGACGCAGCCGGGATCATTTAAAGTCTGATTCAATACGTCTGTATCCCACCTATAATGAACAGGCAAAGCGTCAGTTTCGAACATACGACAGCAGTATAAAGACGGCCAATTACCCATCGGTAAAATCTGCATGAAACCCGTATCCCGTGGTATCGCCATTTGCCCAAGCAAGTCGCCCTTTCAGCGGTTTGCCCGCAGCCTGCGGTAGCTTCGACATGTGCCATGTTGATTCCAGAAAGATTGTCGGTAGCTTGTGAGGATGAGTATACGGACAGCCTAAAACGTGTCCTCGATCAATTTGGGAAGAGAACAGACAGTCGCTACTGTGTCACACAGACGTACCTCCATCTCGAGGAGGGTTGACAACGGGATACTAAGAAAGTACTCTAGTAAGCATCATTCCAGAGGCAGTTCCGCATACGATGTGCACTCACTGCCATGTGCGAATTGTCGGGTTTCCAAAGGTTTACACCATCCCAACTATTTAGGCAAACGAAATGTCAGTACATTCGCGCATGAGTCGCTAAGCAGTCGGCGTACCATGAAGGGAAATGCATAGCGGTCTTCATACCGTAGGGGCAGTCCCGAGGGAAATTGAAATTATCAAGGCCCTGGAACAAATCGGGCCCGATCAGAGAGGGAGTGATTCCACGTTTCACGGACAACCCACCAAGCTCCCTGTAAAGTCGGCTTTCACTTGGCAAATGAATTCCGCTGCATTATCGGCAATAGGCTCCTTGTTAAAAGGGTTACCAGCAATCATACGAAGTCCTTTCGGGAAAGGCTTGACTGGTATTGAGGGATCCTGTCGATTCAGTACTATAAGCGGGCGCCGTATATGGCCTTTTAGTACCCAAAAAGTACTCACCACCCTTCCCAAGAAATAGTAAAACCTGGATATAGTGTCTATAGGGGTAAATCCACCCTTATTTGCCTCGATCCAATATAATTGCGGTTCCCAGTAATTAGATTTGTCGACGCTAATGCCGGCACTCGTACAATCCGAATCGAAGAGCTCGTCGAAGTTGTAGCCTGCACCGAAATTCGATCCACCCTGTATCGGATGAAATCATGAGTCAACCTTGTGTATTACGGACGAGGACAAACGTTGTTCTCACGAAAACGCGATGCATATGTGCCGACTGTTGATTTGGCGACACGAGCGGATCCAGCTGCTCTCGAACTAGGGTATACATGTAGTCTATCAAGACGGCCGGGTGATATGGAACCCATTAGCTCGCCTGCCGGAGCAAGTCTGCGGAATGAAGCTGCAAGGCGGATCTCACTCACCAAGATGAAACCCATCGAGACCCTTCTCTCTATCGGAATCAGTAGTAGCCGCGAAGACAACGCCCGGCAAGGTTCCTGGTGGATTATTGCGATATGCCTGCACGCAGGTCGGTACGAAGGCGAGGGTGATGGCTAAACCCGTCGCGGCGAGTCCATGCGCAGAGGCCTTCATTTGGAGTTCAGGGGGGATGGAGAGATGGGCCGAATGCGAGGTGCTGTCGACGAAAGGCCTCCAGGGGCTTCTGCAGTTGTGGATGGAGCTGAACGACGGCGCAACCAGTGGGTCGTCGAGTAGGGTGTGAGTGGGCAAGGCGAAGACGGAGCACTGCCTCAATTTCGAACTGGGCTGACTGGAGCTGCGCGTTTCAGGTCTGTGTTCCGTGGCTTTGTTCACTTCCGTCGCGCGAGGCCGTTGCAAGTTTCAACAAACGGTCTTCCTTTAGTTCCGTGACGAGTGCTTGTCCGACAGGATCGATCTGTTCGTGGGGGTGGGTAGCTCCTCAGTTATCATCGGTAGAAGAGCTGGCAGAAGCTAGGTGGCGATGCTGATAATTGACGTGACCGCGTTCTTGAAGAAGCCAAGGAAATTATAAGCTCTGGCGTCCCGGAAGGAACAAGCCGGTGGTTTCGCTAATTACAGTAAGGCCACGCGACGCGGGCTTTAACGCAATCTGTCCAAATCTGGGACAAACCACTGTAGTCTAATTTTATGCTTTGCACAGCTCTCAATTGATTTCAAGTACCGAGTACTCCCTATGGCCCACTCTATAGGTCCCTCAATAGCAAAGGCATGACTACATCGTAATTCTCTCGAGGGATTTGAGGAGGTCGTGGATGATATGCATTCATCTATGGCTCTATACGGACTTTCTATAACAAACGATGACACAACGACAATCGCCCATTGTGATACGGACGAAATCGCCGGCTCATTTACACAATGGTCTTCGGCATTAGCCTTATAGGAGCCGCCGTTCGACGTTCCTCCTTCCGTTCACCCAGTCGGGTTCGTTCAAGGTCATCTCCGGGCTTCCATAGAGGGCAGAATCGACTGCTTCCACGCCCAACATGAACGAGTGGTCCTGGTTGCCGACTTCGTATTTCCAAGAACCGAATCGTCCTCGAGACCAGATACCGAATTCCTCTTTCAATCGAGGCAACACTTGCTCCAGTGCGGCATCTCGGCCCAAGCTAGGTGTCGGGTAACCATATTCGAATCGTCGAAGATAGGTAGAGACGATTTCATCCTCGGGCTTGATCAATTCCGTAGCCAAAGCGCCTCTGATGGTCTCCGCCAAAATGGTATCCATGTTCACGGGCTTTTGTTCAGACTGGCAAACTTCAAGCATCAAGCTCCAGTATGGTCCTTCCTTGGCTTCGTCGGCGTTTTGAACAGTTATGCTCGGGTCCGCATGTTGTATCGTCTTCAAGCGAACAGAAGCACCGGGACAGTTCTCAGGGGCATAGTTGGAGAAGATCGTTGCTCGGTAGAAGGGCGTGTCGTCTTCCGGGAAGTAGAGCCAACCTGCAGTGCAACGAACGGTGAAATAGAGTGTCAAGAGATACAACGGGTACATTGAACTTACATTTGTCTCCGATGCGGGGCGGCAGACTACCTCGGATTCCCAATCCAAGAACAATGGTGTTGCTAAACTTCAGCCCTTCTTCCACAGCAACTTGCATTTCTTGCACTGCCTTGACGCGCTTTTCGGCATCTTTGTTCTGCTCCACCTCGAGGCCGTGCTTCATCAGCCGCAAAAGCTGATCGACATTCAGAGTGCTGACGAGCTTGTTATACCGAATCTGTCGACCGTCGGCCATAACAACCGTCTTCCTGGTAGGGTAAATCTCCTCGATTTTCCCTTGTTGAGTTCCATATCTCTGCCGGTCGGACGGAAGATGCGCCGCACAAGCTTTCCAGATTGCGCCTGTTCCTCCTCGAGCGGGAAACTTGAAGGTAGCATTGGCTGTACGTTGAGCGTTGTCAGTTTGGTTACAATTGAAAGAAAACGCGTGATAGCCACTCACGACCCCAGTTAGTGTCAGCAGAGTTTTTAACAAGAGCATTCTTGATAACCAACTTCAACGATGGAGCAGCGACCCGTTCCCCGAGCCACTTGCATTGCATCTGAGGCGATATACCAGTTCAAAATTCACTCAACGACAGATCTGCGGTACCATGCCTGCTACTCACCTCTCGCGGAGGCACACCCCAGACCTTGAAGTTGTAGTTCATCATGAACTGTTCGGCGATGCCTTTGCCCAGGTTTCGAAGAATCCATTCTTCAAAGTTTTGGGGCTTGACTGTAGGAGTCGCGGCTCGGTGTTCGGAAGCTTCAATTAGTCCTTCGATAGCTTGTACCTGGAGATCTACAGGCAACGCAGATACGTTGTTTTGATAAGGGTCTACAGGTGTCGAGAATTAGCCATGATTCGGAGTTTACAGTCACCATATAACTCACATGGCACCCATGCGCCAACTTTTCGAACATAGGATACCCGTCGATGCGTGTACCAATCATCTTCGTTTGGGAGTGCACGATGGATAGCATCGTCAAAGTACGCATAGTGACTGAGGGAAGTGCCCACATCACAGGGCTTTAATCTCTTTTCCTGGCACCAATTATTGCCATCGCTACCTACCTGAAAATGACGTGACCTCCATAGTCAAAGTAGAATCCTTCCTCCGTGATGTCTGTTCCAGCAAGACCACCAGCCACGTCGAAAGAATCAACTAGGAGGTAAGATGTCTTGAGTTGCTCAAGACGGGTGGCAGCACCTAAACCAGTCTACAGAAAGCTGGAATATAAGTCCTGTAATCAAAATACAGGGATTGCAATAAGGGCTTACCGGTCCAGCGCCGATGACCAGAACGTCGACTTCTTGAGCGGCAACCATGGTGAGATGACAGATTCGATGGAGACCTTGCCTCGATTTGGCAGGTAGCTAACACGTAAGATAGAAAAAGATATGCCGCCAGTACAGTAGTCGAGTGATCGCTGCACGTTGCAGCGCGTCCGGCGCGCGCAACGCCAGAATTAGGATTCCAAAACAGAATGCTGTAGCAGCCGCTGTAGCTAACGCCGTTCAACTCATTTGAACGAAGAAACATGCGCAAGCTCGAAATGTTGAATGTGGATGCTGTCGCAAGCTCGCTCGGCCTACCGTTTTCGTAATAATTCACAAGTCAATGGTTCCCAGTGCAGATAGTGCAAGTAACTGGTCAAGTTCTAGGGTTCGAACGAAGGGTCAAACTTCCAAAATACACTACACAATATCGAAGAAGACTCGGTGCCTTCTCGCCCTGTTGCCCTTGGGATATCAGCTGGGATATCCATAACGGCTTTCACAACCAATCGAAGGCAAACGGAACCTCATTGCTGATACACAGGTTACCTCGTCTACATTCAGCTCTCCTACTAGCTCATCGGCCCATCAGCTTTCTCATTCCTCTGTCTCTACCTCCAAAAGATGGACCTTTGAACAGTTATTTGAACTCCGCGGTAGGCACGGAGATCGCCGAGCGCGAGCTCCGAGCCCCGCACTCGTGGGCATCTCCCATCAGCTCCAGCTTGCAGCTCCCCCATCGAGCCCATCGACAGCTGCTTACAGTCATGCCCCGCAACGCACTCTTATATCTGCCTTTAATCAGTGGTCCGGCTACGTCTCCTGCCATACCGTCAAGCAAAGGCTACTTGAGCGGGAATATCTTGCGACATCGCCCACGTCTGCATCGTCGCTTCCTATCTTTTACTGGTCTTTGATCGGGCCAAGATGCCGCCCGCGATGCAACCCTTCATCAGCAAGGGTACCTATCCTACAATCAACTATGATGCCAGTACGTAGAAAGGTCTATCTCTCCGAGATACATGCTAATAGGTTTAAAACCCAAAGAGCCTAAGCATGTTCGAGATTTAACCAGGGTGAGTTGGGACAGGCCAAGTACGTAACGGAGGCCTGATATGGCTGTCTTTGCCCTTTAGGACCGGCTCAATCAATTTCTGGGAGGTCACTTCTCTTCCCAAAACCTATCGGCACTTCTTTTCGCCCACCGCATTGATTCACAATCCCATCCGGCCAACATCAAATTGACGTACTGGAGCGCTCCTGGCCGCTCCAAACCGGGATTTGATGAAGCTGTCAAGAACCTCAATAGCAAAGGTAAAGATGCGAAGAAGGGAATGGAGTTCGGTCCCAGCTGGACCAATCACTGGTTCAAGATCGTCGTGAAAATCCCGAGTTCGTGGCAAGATTACGAACGCGTACAATTCGAGTTCGATGGATCCGGTGAAGCCATGGTGTTTACAACCGAGGGCCTTCCTCTTCAAGGCTTGACAGGCGGGTCCTCCGATGATCGACGAGTCGAGTTCATCATTCCCGAGAAGATGAGAAAGGCATCGTCCTATACATTCTACATCGAAAGCAGCTGCAACGGCATGTTTGGAATCAATAACACGGACCCACCTGATCCGAACCGATATTTCCGACTGGAGAGCGCCGACCTCGTCGTACCGAATATGGAAGCTTGGAGATTAATGTGGGATTTCACGATCTTAAAGCAGATCACACAGACTCTTCCCTGGGAAACGCCTTTAACGAACAAGGCGCTTTACGTCGCCAACGAGATCATGAACGCTTTCACCGAAGGAAGCTTGGAAAGCGTTTCCAACTGTCGCAAGCTCGCGGAAAAAGTTCTGGGAGAAGATTGGGAGAAGCAAGTAGTGAAGAATCGCAAAGACCGGGGAAAAGACTCTGATGGAACCCTTTGGGGTGTGGGTCACTGTCATATAGACACAGCTTGGTTGTGGCCTATCGAAGTCACCCAGCAGAAGAGCGCTCGATCATGGTCGACCCAGATCGACCTAATGGAAAGGTATCCTGAACACACTTTTTCATGCACTCAAGCGCAGCAATACAAGTGGGTGGAAGAGCTCTACCCTTTGCTTTTCGAACGAATCAAAGCCAAAGTGTCCGAAGGCCGCTTTCAGCCTGTCGGCGCTACGTGGGTTGAAATGGATACAAATATGCCCAGTGGAGAAGCCCTTGCGAGACAGTTCTTGTACGGTCAACGTTACTTCAAGAGTCGGTTTGGGATCGTCAGCCCTACCTTCGTATTACCTGATACCTTTGGTTACGCGGCTCAACTACCTCAGATCGGTCGACTTGCAGGCTGCAAATATTTCATGACCCAAAAGTTATCTTGGTCGGAAATCAACAAGTTTCCTCACACAACCTTCAACTGGATCGGTCTCGATGGCAGTCAGTTACTGACTCATATGACGCCTGTTGATTGTTATAATGCACAAGGCAATATCGACGAGATTCGGCGAGGGACGACCGGGCACAAGAATCTTGAGGTAACGAGCCAATCATTGTTGCTGTTTGGCAATGGCGATGGTGGAGGTGGCCCAACGCCGCCCATGCTTGAGAAGCTTCGAAGAGCCAGAGCAGTCGCCAAGAGCCAAGACTGCGGAGGAGGTGATTTGCCTGTCGTCAGAATGGGAGAATCTATCGATACGTTTTTCGAGCATGTTGATCAAGAAACGGAACACGGTGCAAAGCTGCCCAATTGGTATGTCTTGAAATCCGCTTCAAGGTTGAGCATATGCTAATGTCGGTCTTCCGGACAGGCGCGGAGAACTGTACCTGGAACTGCATCGAGGGGTATGTCATCACGAACCCTGCTCGAAATTCCTTTACTAATTTAGTGATTCCTTACAGACTTACACTACTCAAGGTACTTGAAGCTGGCTCGTTTCCATCTAATGGATGTTACTAACTCGATACCTTTTCGATTATGTAGCCATTACGAAGGCAGGGAACAGAAAATGTGAATTTCTCCTTCTGGAACTGGAACGCATCGCAACACTCGCCGGGCTGTACAGTCGCGAATATCGGTATCCCAAGGCAGTAAGTCTTTCTGTTGCAAGGCCTGAACAATGTAAGAGGCTGACCATATATACAGGAGCTCAACGACATGTGGGAAGTGCTTCTACTTTGTCAATTCCATGATACCATGAGCGGCAGTGGCATCGCTATGATTCACGAGGACCAAAGGCAAAAGTATCGAGCGATACTTATCAAGGCGAAGAATTTGTTGGAGGAAGCCTACAAAACCCTGTATGCAGGCTCTTCTGAAGTTACGAGCACTACAAAGGTCTCTTCCACGGAAAAGCTGGTCGCCATCAACCCGACCCCTGGTATATCTCGACGAGAAGTCATTCCTGTTTGTTTACAAACAACACCGGGCCTGCGAAGTGTTTGCGCACAAATTAATCCCAAGAAGACTCAGGGCTATATTATCGCGGAAACTGCCCAGAGTAGCCCCCTGACTGCCAATATCACTGGCCTCTTTGGCGACAGTCCTCCTGCAAGTGCTCAGCAAGTTGCTGTCGACGTTTTCAATCTGCAAAATAGCACTCTCGACATGACTATCAAGGGTGGTCGAATTACCAGCATCTACGATCGCCTTGCAGAACGAGAATTGATCGCCGAAGGCATGACTGGGGGATTTGTCATTTACCGTGACCATCCCAGGTCGTGGGATGCTTGGGAAGTCGATATCTCTCATCTGGAAACGCGAAAGCCCTTGAAGTTCTCGGATGTTAGGGTGTTGGAAAGCGGGCCGGTAAGAGCAACTCTTGCTTGCGACGTCGACGAAGGAGGTAGCAAGATCACGGTACAGGTGGGCGGTCTTGCAGGCTTGTGAGACTTTTCCCGTGGTTCTAACTTTCTGTTCTCTTAGATTTCGCTCGATGCCATCGCGGGTAAGCATAAGATGCCACATATCATTTCTAAGATATGAAACGTTTATGCACACATTCGTCTTCTCCCACAGCGTCTTTCAAGCCAGATGCACGTAGCTCCCTTCGGTTCGACTGTGTGGTGTGAGTCAGCTTTACTAGTAGTCGTGCTCCCCATAGCTCATCATCGTCTTGCAGTGACTGGCGAGAGCGCCACAAATTCTTGAAATGTACGTACTGTCTCTGTGAGTACCGATGGCTGGAATTAGCTGATATATCTCTTTCCCCTGCTCTCAGTCGAGCTGCCTGTGGATATTCACAACGATATGGCGACCTACGATGTTGCGTTCGGTACATTGCAACGGGCGACGCATAGGAATACATCGTGGGAAGTAGCAAAGTTTGAGGTTTGCGCTCATAAATTTGTTGACTGTGAGTTCCAACGATCCTTTATTTAGGCTGAATTTCAGTGTAGTTGAGTGAACGTCACCAACCCAACAGTGTCTGATAATTTCGGTTACGGGTGTGCCATATTGAGTGAAAGCAAATACGGTTATGCGGTCGAAGGCCAGACGATGCGCTTGAGCTTGCTTCGAGCCCCTACCGCGCCTGACCCTGATGCCGATCAGGGCTTACACAGCTTTTCGTTTGCCATTTACCCTCACAAAGGCACCTTTGCTCAAAGCGATGTAGCTGATGTTGCATACGCATTCAATAACCCCATGAGGCGTAAGTCTTTCCTCTGATCAAAACGGATGATGTTTAGACGGAAAGCTGATTCCCGGACTGGTTTAAAGTGAGGCACATGGCACGCAGCGGGGATCATTCTTCCGTTCAGTTCCCTTTCTCCGCCGAAAACGCTTCTAACGTCCGGCTTGAGACTGTTAAACATGCCGAAGACGGACACTCTGTCATTTTGCGAGCCCATGAGCATATGGGTGGGAAAGCGAAAGCAGAATTCCGAGTCAGGTACGTTATTACAATCGAGTCTGCATATCGTTTTCCGACCTCGACCACCCTTTGACTCTCTTTTCTCTATGCCTTTAGCTCCGAGTTCCGCATCTTGAAAGCCTCGGTTGTCGATATCCTTGAGAACGAGGTTGAAACTCTGGCGTTCAGTACCGATAAAGACGGTGATCAACTCATCAAGCTTCCGTTCAGATCATTCGAGATCAAGACCCTCAAGCTCAAACTCGGGGAGAAAACCAAGACCAAGCAGAAGAGATCAGGTAGCGTCTCTTCTGGAGGATGGATCAAGATCGAGACCATCTAGCGAAAGGATTAGCGGGAAGGATATACTGAGGCGGATCGGACTAACGAAATTGTAAGGAAATCAAGTATTGAAAGAAAACCGGTAAAGCACATATAAGGGAGAAACTTTTGTCGGAATAGCACGGCGTAGATAGGTAGTTGTATAAGATCAGTGACAGTAGCTGGTGATATCGAAATAAGACGTGGATTGGATCTGCCTAGACTGGAGACTCAATATGAAGCTTCATGAGCGGCCTGGAGCCATTATTGGCTCATGATCAGCAGTATTGATAGCAATGAACGCCATCAACGAACCTACCCACGAACGAACGAGTCGACGTCGCGAATATCATTATCGGATGCAAATTCAGCTCCATTATTTACTTTGTGGGGGATGAGCCAAGCAGCTAAGCAGCTTAGCCAAGCACGTTTGTCGACTTGGGATACTGTAGCAATCAGATGCCGCATCGATAATTGTAGTGTGTTTCTTGCTCCATGGTCGAACGTGGGTCTGTAATAATAACCAATCCAAGTGTGTGAGCATGACTGCAAGCTCGGGCTATCACATTTGTGGCCGGTCACACGAGTCTCCGTCGGGTCTCCGTAGCGGGTCTGTCTACAAACGTATAATCAGATTAAAGGAGGGTTGAGACGCTTCAATCGTAAGCTTGGCGCCCGACATCGCTGTGGCCCAAGAGACTCACCATATCCTACGACCTCACTATGTCTCACACTGCAGGAAACAAACGGAAAATACTAGGGAATCGTGACGAAACGACTTCACAGAAAAGTCATTTCACTCAAAATCGGGATATCAAGAAACCTCGCACGACTTCTGCCACGAAAGACAGGGAAGACAGGGAAGAAACAACCGAAGAGGAATCAGATCTCATTGACATCGACGAGTATATACCTAGCGGAAAGACAGGCAAGAGTTTTAGAACCGCCGGCTCTACACGGAAACGAAAGAAAGCGCTTGGGAGGGTCGGGGATAATACACATTCGAGACTTCAAAATCCGGAAATGTCATCTGTGGAGCAGGAAGCCAGCGATCCAACACCGGCCACGAATACTTCCAACGTCCCCAAGGGCCCTCATGGTCGACCGCTCTCGCGGGAACAGCTTCGCAAGGCGAATCACTCCATGATTGAACGCCGTAGAAGGGAGAAGATGAATACTGCATTTGCGAATTTACGCGGGATGGTTCCCGGACTAAACGCAGAAAGTGAAGGCCTCAAAGGCGAATTCAAGCTCGAGGTATGCTTTTTATTACGATGCAAAATCCCAAGACACGTCTCCTGAAAACATTTTGTTGCAATAGGTCCTGGAAAAGACGGTAGAACACATGAGGTACCTTATAGGACGGGTTTCTGAATTCGAAAGTCGGGACTCGTCATTGCAACCCCCGCAAACAGCATATCGAAGGCCATATCACGAAGGGAATACAATAGCGCAACCGACATCTTCCGCTGACAGTTCAGATGTGTCTGACATCCAAACGCGTTCCGTCCCTTGGCAGAAGCGCAAGGCCAGTCATGAGGTTGATGCTACTGGAGGGCAGCAAGAAAATTCTCGTTTGCGCAAAAGGTCGAACAGTCCCATCGCCAAAGCCTTCCAAGTCGACGGTGAATAATGCCCCCTGAAAAACTCGAAAAAGTGAAAGCTGATGAGTATCACATTCTAGCTTCCTCGTATTCGCGATCCGTGGACACGGAAAGATCGCCATACTTCGTTACACCCTCGCTGCAAGCGTCTCGACTTCTCGCTAGTCTGCCATCATCAAATATCAACTCGCTTTTGGCTTCTCCCGCGGGAAGTCGTACACGAAGCGCTGACTTTACCGGACGGGATATGACGCGGTCGCCTTTCAGTCGTGCCGATTCTCAGGCGACAATACCAGAGGAGACTCTTCCTCTTCACGACTCGATACACCCTTCCCTTCAAGCGCATCCCAGTGAGCTTGTAATGGCAATGTCTTTGAACAAAGCTCCTGGACAAGCTGAAAATACATCATCCGCGTTTGGAGGCCTGCCTTCTGCGTTTTTCCGTTCGGCACATCAAAGAATCGAGCAGAACATCGTTCCACTCCCACACACTGGGTCTACGCCAACGACCGAAGACCGTCCTTCTATTAGTACGAGGTATCGCAACCCCGATTTGACGCTTCCTCCGCCTGTTGCCATGACTTCTCCTTCATCGCCATTCTTTCCTCCAACCTTTGGAGCCGAAAAGGTTTCCGCCCATTTCTCTGAAGGCAGCAATCAACGCTATACAAGCAACAATACGACAACCGAGTCCCCGTTCCTGCCGCCGATTTTGGGTACACCGGCACTCTTCGAAGGTGCTCTCTCCCAACACCGTGAAAGGCATATCTCACGCGCCTCAATGTCATCACTAACCAGTAACATCCCTCCTCTCGGTAAAGAGGAGGAAGCTGCCGCGAATGTTCTTTTGGCTTTGTCGTCGCCCGAAGGCATGACCCCTTGGCAGCCAGCTTCCCAAATCGGTCAATCCCTCGCATCTCTGGAAAGATGGAGCCTCGATCAAGGAACTGTGTCTCAACTTTCTAGCACTTCAGAAGAAGTCGCTGGTAGCAGGAGTAGAAGCCGGGATTTCATCTGTCCTGACCAAGATGCGAATGCACGGGCTTCTGACGACAGACTCTTAGGACCTCGGGGTCAACATCACAGTCCTGCTGCAGACTCGCCCTTGGCTTCGGAGCAGACACTTTCCAGCTCAGTTGCATCGACAAGTGCCGCCGCTACGAGTAGGATGAGGAAAACAGCGATGGATTTTCTGGATATGAACAGGGAACTACCAGGATCGGTGGTGTCTATGCAACTCTCATAGACTTATCTTTCCCAGACTACTCACTCTAGTTGGGAGCTGTTGTAGATCAAAGGGGATAAGAAAAAGGGCAGGAAGATGAAATACAGCTTTTATGGGCCGACTGTTGGCCTGCGCTTGACATTGCTTAGCTTAGCCTGATCGTTTGCGCTTTGCGTTTTCGGTGCAACGCGAAACAAGTTATGAAACACCTCGGCTACGTATGTTCAGCACAAAGGGGTACCTAACGGATCGAGGTACAAAGACATCAAGGTTCGTATCCATAGCGCGCAGGACTGATGGGCCTTACGAATGGCGCTATCGGAACCATACACTAGGAAGGCGTGTATCCCGATGAAGAATACTATCCGGAGCTGCGAAGACATGTCTGAAGGACGCAAGGACGATGCCGCTGATGGCGCTCGCACGTTGCGGCAAGAGGAGTAGCCTACAAACCCATGCAGTAATGTGATACAGTATTACAAACGATGATGTAACTAAAATGCAAGATACAACATGCTAGACGATTCGCCTTGTGCTGTTGAAGGTATATTTCGTTTTGTCGCTTCTTATCGACAAGCTGTGATGATGGCCTCGAATGACAGGAACACGACTGCGTTTGTCGGAAATGCCCTAAGGTGTGGATTAACGGCATTAGCATGGAAGCGAACCCCTGCACCAAGACTTTGTTTCTACGCACCGTATCAGAGTGGGTGTTAATCCATTGAACAGACACCTCCATCCCTCGACCCTGATTATGTTCCTCGTGACTTGCAGTGTTGAAGGCATCTTCTCTCCTGCCTTCAACTCCATACCCTGTATTCTCGTCTTGATGGTGTCCAAAGGGAAAGTCGCTAACCAAGATGCTGTTCCTGCACATCCACCCGCAAACATCAACTCGCTCCACGACAGCTCCTCGAGTTCATTCTCCGCTTCTTCAATCAGGGACTCGTGGTGAACGTGATGTACGTGTTTCGGGGAGAATCCGTCGGCATTCAACGGATCAGGCTTCTGGCGATGAGCGCTATAGGCGGTATGATGGATTGATCTGGGAGGGGGAGATTGGTCCCTACGTCTCTTATTTCTGAAATATCGGCATATGCCTTCATACTGTGAAATCAAGTCAAGAGCGAGTCAGAGGAAGCAACTGGGTAGGTGTGGTACCCGTCATAGACGCACGGTGAAGAAGTAAGTTCCGTAGGCAAGCTCTCGTCCGGCGGTAGAAGCAAAACCTCGGTATAAACCTGTCAAACCATCCTGCTTCAATATATGTCGGAGTGTTCCAAGTGTCGTCGGAGCAATTTTTGCAAGTGAAGACTGCTGCCGAATCTTGATGAGTTCTGTTGGGCATGTGACGAAACTGTTCGATACCTGCATGAGCTTTCTGATGTGACGGAACAGGCTTTGGCTGAACACCTGGACCTACGATGCCATTACACCGCTCCCGGCGCCAGCTAAACCAATCTGCCATAAGCTTGGCTCGTTATCCCCGTGCCTTCCATTCCCGTCTCCATTGCGCTCTCCTGTTTGTGTACGCAGAAAGAATCCGTAGCTCGAAAAGATAAGGCCGTTGACCTAAATCACCTTTCATGAGATGAGTTCCTGCTTTCCGCTACAGTAGCTTTGAGATCGGACATACGAATGCAATACCAGCCTATATAAGAGAGTTTAAGCTTTAGTACCGCACCAACGTCGTGGGAGAAGACAGAACGGACCATGGGAGAGGTTACACCTCGGAACAGACTTCTGGGCTGAGCGAAGTCATTCCAAAAGGTCAGCTGTGTGTGTGACTCATACCGCTCAATCAGGGGATCACTTACCTTTTCATCCTTTGCAATAGCCACTACAGCAATAGTAGATTCAGATTCAGCTATTATCTCTAGTCTTCTGAAGTCGGGGAATCTCGAACATACGGAGAGCTCCAAAGGTTGAGGTGTAACGGTTCGCATATTGAGGGGATTGGAACCGTACCTTGACTGGCAGACACCGGTTCAGTTTATCACTAGCTTGTCCGCAGTAAAGAGCTACTCACTTGTATCGAAAGGTTGCCCAACAATTAAACCAGCAACACCTGTAAGGACAGATTCCCTTTGTCAATTCCCGCACCTTTCCTTCAGAACGCTTGCCAAATTCACCTGCCACTGTCCCCGCTAGAAAGTCAACCTTGGGGTCGAGCTGATCTGAGTCTGGGATGGGAGGCGGAATGCATATGAGTTGAGGATGTCTTCGGTGATCTTCATAGATGACTTACTATCGATGGATGGACCATCTTCTCCTGCTAACATGCCCGATAACCAACGTGTTGCGGCGTATACGGAACCGCGCCAATTCGACGTGCGATATGTAGGTTGGAGACGGGAGCGAGACTATGTGGCAGACGTTGATGACGGGTTGATATTATATAGCAAGTGTTGCCTAATCTTTCGGTTTGCGCGGCAACAGCGGAGCGCGATAAGCCCTCATTACCGCTGCACAGCGATCGACGACTTTATGATAGGCCTCCACCTCTCCCGTGGCCTTTCCACGAGAGACGATGAAGCAACATCTGTACAGCACGACCGGTGCACGATGTAGAATATCAATAATTCGTTTCCTACATGATGATGCCATGTGCGTAGTTTACTAAAGATTAAATTATGATCACACCTGATGCAGAAATGCTATTCGTCCAATGCTCGCGCTCATGGACAGCATTAACTAGCCATTCTCCCCTGCTTTGGGTCGTCTTGCCTCCGACACTTCATATTACCACACAGCAAAGCCCCCTAATTGCCTCTGGCGAGAGGCTTGTTGTCGAGCCACCTCTGGAGCATGTCGAGAGACGCCACTGGTTGATCTTGCGGAACCTATGTAAATAGATAAGCAGGGTCAACATCCTACGCTGCTTCTGAAGAGGGAATGACGACATACCATGTGACCTGCGTCGTAGATTGCCATGAACGCAACATTTCCAGCGCCCTTTCCGGCGGACCTCACATACCCGGTTTCCTTCTTGTCCGAATCAATGAATGGGGTAGCGGTAGAATTCTGGAACTCTTCGAGATACTTTGTGGCAAGAACTTCTACCCATTGCTCGTTGCCGATAACTGCGTACAGGTCGCAGCCGTTCAGCGATGCATTGCAGCCCCCGATGTGGCGTAAAGAAACAGGTGACTTACAGTTGCACATCAAGTCCTGGACACCAGCGTATATCAACAGTCTGATGCCTTCATTGACAAGGGGGACCATGAGCAAAGAGGTTTCCTTCATAACGTCGCCGTTGAACAAGAAGTTTTTGTTAACATCCATGTTGCAGCTCTGGAACTTGACATCTTTCGGTGCACCGAGAGCTGCATTTCCGAACACGCAGGAGATGACGACAATTAGCAATATTGCTACCTCACAAATGGCAAGACGCTTACCGTTCTTAACTTCCGGAGAATTCATGTACTCTTCAATCCAGCCCATTTGTCGGTAGCATAGCTGTCCATAACGCAATAAGCAGAATGCCTCGTAACAGAGAAAACGAACCATTACTTACCGGTCCATCGGCGTCTTCCGAACGATCACACTTCTTCCTCGTGTCATACATGTTCAAACCCAAGTCTTGCAATTGACCAAAGCCGTTCCAGCAGATCAATTCCGCGGGGACACAGGTGAACTTCGAGTTAGTCCTATGTGGAAACAACGAACGTTAGCTGTGGTTGACGAAGAGAGTGTGTGCGAAAACTCTTATAACCTACTTGAAACAACTTCGAGCAAGGCTAGTGCACCTGTCCATCTTGCTGCGCAAACTCTGGCACTCTGATCCCTGCGGGTCATCGTATACTGCGTATGGCGAATCACAAGCGTACTCGGGCACACTACCGAACTGAATATCGGGTTGGGAAAGGCCGTTGCCAATCAAGACGGACTTGAAATTGAGCACGGGGAGGGGACGAGCCGATTCGGACATGCTGAGCAGACGCTTGTTCTCGTTGTGGATGACGTGGGCGATGTTCGGGAGGTAGGTGCCTTACAAAGCAACGGATGTCAAAGGACACCTTACTAAATGAGGCAAAAGAAACTTACCTGCGTAAGATTCGCCGGAGATGTGGAAGTCATTCTTCCTGTACTTCGAGTACTGAGTAACACCTTAAGTCAGCGGCGACGATTGGCGGACACTCGATATGTTAGACGGCTCACCTTTCCGATGAACAAGGTCAAGAAAGCATATACGTCTTCGGCGGCAGCGGGAGAGTTATTGACCTGCTCATTGTCCGAGTACGAGAATCCGACGCCGACAGGTTGGTCCAAAAAGATAAGGTTCGCCTTATTTGTCCAGGAGTACTGGTTGTCAGTGACGTTGACCTTTGCGTCTTTGCCCTCCTTTGCCACTTGGCATGGTCCCAGCTCGAACAACAAACCAGTGGTCGAGCTGCACCCGGGACCCCCGTTCAGCCATAACACGAGAGGATCCTCGGAGGGTGACGATCGGGACTCAAAGAACCAGAAGAATAAGTGCTTCGTCTCGGAAATATCGAGGTAACCGGAGATCTGCTTGACGTCCGGATCACAGATAGCAGGATGAGATGCACGGTGCGAGTCAGACGTGATTCGCAAGCGGTACGAGGGGTGGGAAGGATGAGTGAGGGTGTCATCTGGTAATGAAGAAAGGATTAGCTGCCAGAGCGTGTAAGTAGAGGATGTCTGTACAATTGCTCACAGAGAATGCCATCTTGGTGAACGCTTCCAATCTTCATCCCCTGGTAGAGGTCCTCTCCGGATGCTTCTCCAGCACTCCACCACTTGTGAACCGAATCATAGACACGTTCGGCCATCGAGGGGATGAGTCCCTGGGAACCAAGAGTGTCGAGAGAAGGGGTTGTCGGGACGGCGCCGACCACAGATGCAGCCAGGAGGGCCGCGGGCAGAAGTGAGTATCGCATGGTGAATGTAAGCGACTTGAATAGATCGAGCCTTTGCTAGGTCTCCACAGGTCGAAGGTCGCCACTGTGAGCTATATATCGATACAGTATATCGCATGCTTGACGCGTGAGCGTTCTCGGCCAAATCCGTTATATCGATCCGAGGATCCGAGCCCGATTATCTGCCTTTCTGGGCAATTTCGTCAGCACGAATCGAACAGCGATTAGGGCCGAGTACTCGAGCTGGTATGACTGTTTGTCAGTATTCAACGAGTGAAGCACGGTTATCAGTCATATCGCAAACCACTATGCAATGTACTGTCATCTAGTTCTACTCCAATATACAACTTTCATTGATGCTCCAAGAAGTGTTGGGCGGCATTCTTAGTTCGATATAATGCGTCCGTACATGATGTCCACAGGCAGCCAGCAGGTTAGACGCTGGTACTCTATGATGTAGAGTTTCAAGCAAACGTCGTCCAGCCGTGTGACTGATCCTGTTCATCCCATTTCCTCACCACTACAGGCTGCTCAACATTCAGAACTGCGCTAATGTCTTCATTTTGGTGTTGTCCGGAAACTATCCCTTCCTCTCCTGCGTAACCGCGAGATTGGGGTTTCCGTTTTTTCGTACTGTTTCTTCTGCCCGAGCTATCGCTGGGCCCCGCGCGGGTCTTGATTCCTGTTTCACGAAGCGCCTGAGCCAGAGCAGCAAAACCCATAGTTCGATTATTCTCCTGGCAAGTATCGGCATCTTTACTGACTTCAGTGTCCTGGCTACCATAACCTTCATCAGGATTTGCCACATCTGTCCTTGACGCGAATTCCGAACTCCATGGCGTCAGACTCGGACTTTGATTGGCGGAATTGCGTGCAGTGGAGCTAACACTTGAGATGTTGCCTGGTTTGTGTGAACGAGCCGGCACAGGTGGCGGCTTTCTTTTGGGAGCGCGAATCCCTCCGACTCCTAACAAGGTGAAAGGTTTGGTTGAATACGTGTCAAATAGCCGCGCATTGACCCGCTGATCTCGGACTCCAACGATGCTATCCGCCTCGTAGAGTCCGGTATGCCTGTGAGCAGGATTACTCTCGGCGTTGGTATTGATGAACCCACATGCGAGGGATGGGTATGAGCTGGTCATGGATTCCGGTGAAGTGAATTGCATCCATCGCTCCACCGGAGAATGTCCAGATCCAGCTACTGACATTGCGACACTACTACTACTAGTGGTCGAGCTCGCCATCTTGGCGTCGTTGAAATTGCATCCTCCAGGGGACCCGTCGTCGGAGCGTCCCGATTCCGATAATTCATACGAAGAATCAGTCATCGACTCTGAGTTTTGAAGAACAGCATGTTGCTGCAATGACCTCTTCTTCCCGCGGTCTCGTTCGGAGGCCGTCTCAGATGTGACACTGCGAGCGTGTTTACGACTTGTTGGAGGTAGAGCTGCGGCTACATCGGTGAGAGAAAGGTTGGGATGCTTTGTGTCGATTTTCAGGTGTTGTACATGAGCCTTGTGCAGCTTTGGCATATCCTCGGCACTGTTCCAAATGTGATTAGTTACGATCTTCGTTGCATGGTATCGAAAAAGACTGAGTGAAATTACCTTTGACTCCTTCCAAGTGTTCGCGGTGTAAAGTCCTTCCGGTTTACTACCGGAGTGCCATTTTCATCCGAGATGTTGATGCTAACACCAGACCCCGCTTTTATGGTCTGTTCAACTCCGTTCTCGTTGGCAGTCGGTTTCTCTTTTGCTTTCCCCCAATCGGCCTGTAGGCATCGCTCTACCAATCTTCTGGTTGTAGGATTGATGTCTTTGATATGGCTATTCGAAATTAAACTAAGGAGAACGAGTCGGATTTGGGCGTGCTTGTATGGATTTTGCCGGAGTTGCGTGTTGGTAAGCAATGGGTTCAACACTCGTAGATAGGTATGGCGTAGCTTTTCAAATTCATAAATCAAGATGAACACGCGAGCTTGGACGCAGAAGGGAAATCACTCACAGCCTCGCTCTCATCCGGTAAATCTACCAGTTCCCTAATAAAAACATCCACGAGTACTTGCAGATCGTTCGTGAAGAAATATTCCTGAGTGCCGGGTGTCGTAAACAATAAATACAGGATCTTCAGTATCAAAAGCTGTACACAAAGGTCCTCTGCGTTGTCCTCTACAAATGCAATGGCGTTTTTAGTATTTGGACGTGATGTAAGGGCAGAGAGAAAAACTTACGTGACCTATTCAACATGAAAATGATGTTTTCTCCGAATGTTTTGCTATGGCCCAGTCGTCGCATCAAGATACTTAAGACCCGATTATCTCTCTTACCCTGTTCCTCTCTTTCTACAGCCTCTTTCTCCGCTGTTTCCCGCTGACTAGCAAGGGCTGCGCTGGAGTACGATGACATTGCATCTGATAATGGTGGATGACTGTTACTATGCGCGCGATGATGATTTCGGGTCTGCGGCTCGGCACGGGAGATAGCATGCAATGTCGCCGTCGTGGTGGGTGGATGCATTGTAGTACCCGCACTGGGGACAGCAGAGACCATGAACTGTTCATTCAGTGCAAGCTGTCCATTCGAGATCTCGTATAAGCTCAAGCAAGAAAAAGAGAACATGAGCGGTGGAACTCACAATCAACCGAACGATAGCGTAATTCAAGACTTCGTCTGTATCTCTGGTGATTTCCACCATCTCGAACAGACGGTCTATAAACATGTCGTCAAACCCCTCTTTATGCGTCTAGCCCATCAGCGCTTGAATGGGACAATGACAACGCAAATACCCTTACCTAATTCGTCTGTCGTCAATTTCTGTACTCGACAAACTTCGTACATGAGTAGAGCGGCTGGTAATCTAAGTCTAGCCTCGATGGGCTGCAGTAAACTGGTGCCGGAGTACGCCTACATGACATACGGGGATTATAAACGTTACATGAGGTATTTTTAACACAGAGGGAGAACTTACGTCTTCGCATTCCACGATAATAGTATCACAAAGACTTGCCAGTAATTTCCGCCATTTCCGATGAGACCTGAATAGCGAGTGATGTTTATGTCCATAGAGGAGAAGGATGTTGAATAACACATATAGAGTGTGCGGATTGGTGCTCTGTGTAACGCATCGTAACGGCTGTAAGCAAAGGAGAGGTTGTGGTATATACCCCGTACATACGTTTTCTGCACCCGTCATAATCATACCAATCATGCGTTCAGAGTAGTATCGGAAGAGATCCGATTTAACAAGCATCATAATGGCTTGCTTATGCTCCCCGGCCGTTTGCATATATTGATCTATAAAACATTTGGATATCGGCGATCTCAGGATGGAGATCCAGTTCGGCCTAAGCACTGTGCTTACCATGATAATGGGAAAGAATTGCAATATACAGCCGAAGCGTGCCATCGAGTTCCTCCAGCCGAGGCGAGTCAGGCAATTCTAATACCTGATCCAGTTCTAGATGGAGAGCAGCGGAGGAATTGGAGCGCAATATTGAGAGTGCATATGTGTAAGTGGTAGCATGGAGGAAGATGATTAATGATGGGTCAATCTTACCATTCCAAAATTCATCCCTATCCCTTATCCCGCATGGCAGGATATCCACGTCCATCTTGCAGCAATGAGAGAATAATTAAGACAGTGATGCCGTTATCGTCATCAGCATGGACCTTATTGAAGTAAGCCGACCCGGTATAGCAGTTGTACAACCGGAACTGAAAAGTAGAGCGGAGCTTGGACTCTACGGGGATGCGGGAAGGTTTGTATTGACAAAGCAGGGACTGTCGATGAGCAAGGCTATTGATTTGGATCGCTGTCAAGACTGACCTGGCTTCTATCTCTCGTTGGTCCCACGCTCATCCGACCATTGACACAAAACAGGCTTGCAGGCTAGGCGGATCCCGAATGGTGATCAGCGAGCCAGTATTCGAATCGTTTGTGGCAATGTGGTTTGTAGTTACGACCTATTGACGGTCTCAACACCGCTGGGTAGAAATCTTCATATGATCCGGCGATAATCCTGCCTCCCACTCTCACGCGATCTCGGCGTGATTGATCTTGGCTGATACCAAGGATTCTTGCTACTGTAACGCACGCCCGGTCGGCGTTCCGATCGTCAGCGAGCTGCGAGCGCTGGTTGCTGTGGTGCTCGAATTGTTCAGAGTTGGCACAGAAAGATGCCTTTCGAGACTACAGTAGAGGAGGAGCTGCTGGACGAGACTCTCGAGAAGGATGATGAACCTACCTCACATGCTTCTTCATTGAAGCTCCTGTACACAGGTGCTCCAGTGCTCCAATCTGTTCTGTCCGAGTCTACTTTTCTCTGATTCTAAAGAAACCACTATGAGGAACCCACCCGGTTACATTGAAAAATATAATGCATGATGCTTTAACAACCCTCTAAAAATACAGAATGGAGCTATAGGAGGGATGAGGTCCCGAAGCTCAAATATACGCAGTACAACATGCAGCTTGTATGATAATGCTAATATGCCTGATCTACTTGCGTCGTTCGCTCGAACGCCAATGCCTCAATATCAATATGCAATTTCTATGATGCGACTAACCAAACTCCCGTAAACCTTCCTCCCCAACGTCACCTTATACTATCACAATAATGGCGGTGCCCTTTGGCAGCAGCCAAAGTTGACGCATGCATGGACTGCAGCTAAAAAGAAAAACAGGCGAAGGGAATGTCGCTCCTGACTGTAGGGCGCCCTGCACCATATGGTGCTTTTCTCCGCAGAAGTGATTTCCACACTGGGTAGTGCTGACCGTGGCGCTATCACGGCCTTCTCTTCGCCCGACGAGATTCTCCTTCGAACAAACTTTGCCTAATCGGGGCCCCAATAGCGGGAAAGTTCTTCGGCAGCATATGCGTTTTCGACTTGTTGAATGCGTTTTCGACCCATCCTGCTAATATCTGCATCTTTCTCTGTCTTTTAACCGCTGTCTCCGTCCAAAATTCCCGGAACCGCCATCTTTTCTGATGTCCCCCCGGCGCTGGGTCCCAAAGCATACCCTCCAGCTCCCTGGTTGGAAAATGGTGGCCCTGCCACGGCGTTATTCATAGCGCCGGACTGTCTCGAATGGGGCTGTAATGAGGCTGAAGGCAGGTTTGGTGGAAACCCAGATGGTGCGCCACCTTCGGTATTGTGATTTTGTGAAACATCATACCGGTGATAGACATTCGATAGTCCCAGGGCAGGATTTTGTACAAGATTGCTGGACCCGCTGGATAACGGCTGGAGTGGAGGCGACTGATCTATGTTGGATAAGTAGTAACGTCGCGGTTCACTGTATCCATAGGCAGCACCGTAACTCTGCATCTGCGGATTTGAGCTTGTCGGCGTGACATCCATCGGAGAATAGTGCTGACCTACGCCCTCCCCCTTCACATTAACAGTTAATGAGGGCAGGTTTAAGGATAAGCTTCTATTCGGTTCATCGTCGCTTATGGGAGTTATTGCGCTCGATGTTCGATTAGAAACGCTGATTGGACCCGAGGCTAGCGCACGATTCGCCATGTCTGCCGGAGCTGATGTTGACATTGGGTAACTAAGCCCCTGTGGCTCACTCAACTTGAGTCTCAGGTGGTCAACCTCGGCTTTCAAACACTGGTTTTCCTCCGTCAACATGACATTTCGAGCCGAAAGATCCTCGAGCTCGGTTTGCGATGGGAATCCACCAGTCAACGGCGAAAGATATGGACGTCCGGATGGATCCAGAGGCTGATTCCGTGTGAGACTTCGAACATGGTTTTGCAATGCAAGGACGGTTTCTTCGAGCTGAAATGGGTCGCATAAGTCAGTATCTCATAAGGTTTCCTCTCCAGTTTGACTAGACCTACGTGTTTCACATGCGCCTTTCTCTTTTCGCGGTGTCTCTTTTGTGCCTTGGCGTTTCTTGTTCTTCCATCAAATTCTTCATCTACTGTTTGATTGCTTTTAGATCCGCCGGGCCTAGCAAACGACATTCCGCCTGTTGGAATGACGGGCGAGACAGAGGACTGATATGCTGCAGATGTTTGCTGAGTGTTCGCGGCCATGGCCCCAACGTTCACATGCGTTACGGTGTGCTGTCCCCATGGAAGCGATCCTGGAGGACCCAAACTCGATGACGAACCAGGTTGACTGGAATGCAGGCCGTACGCATTTCGCGATTCATACACGTTTCCAGTGGGAGTATTGCTTTGTGTCAAGGGAGGATACATACCACCACCGGAGCCATCGTTGTGCCGCTGACCCGTCATTTGGGCTTGGGGTGAGAACGATGACGAGAAAACTGGAGAACGCACATTGTCGGCGAAGAACCGTGGTGGCGGAAAGATTGGATTTGCAGGGTACGGTACGGAGTCTGAATGACGTTGAGGCTCTGAAGCATTATAGCGAGGCTGCATTGATGTAGGTCTTGGTAGCTGGTGGGCTGATGGGATGGAAGAAGGATCCTGAGGTTGGCTATTTGAAGCCTGATATTCGAAACCGGACACTTTAGGCCGTGACGTCCTCTCCTGATCCGGCGAAGATGGACGATAGCTTTGTGCGTAGCCGTAGCGAGGAGGAGAACTCATCTGCTCTTTCATCATTTATACTGACGAGATGGCAATCGATGACCGGATATGGGGGGCGACGACGTCACGAGACGAACGGGGCCACGATCTCTTCAAACCCGGAAGGGCAACGTTCTGAGACTCCAAGGCTGGTGTTTGAGAACAGTCTGCTTCTGTCTTTTCTTTAGTATCTCCCTCGAGGTAGACTGATGCATAGTAATTAAGGGACAAGCGGTAAACCAAACGGTAAGCTATGAAAGAAATCAAAAGGGTTTCCTATAGTGCGAGAGAGCTTTGCACTTACTCCTATGTACGCTTTTGTGTTGAGACACACGTGGTGTTCTTTGACTGTGTGATTGGTGTTCTTTGACTGTGTGACGTACCTCGATAAATTGAAAAGGAAGGGACTTTCGTCCTGTTTGAGGTTTGATCGAACGCACAGCTTCCTTTTGTGCGGCCTAGTTTGTGCGGCCTGGCCCACTTTTGAGATTCGATTTGTTCTCCTTTAGCACGAGTCTATCTTGCACAGCGTTGCGTGGGAAGGTGTGTTCATGCGAGGTGGCGGAACCGTAGCTTTCTTATATCCTTTCTCAAGACAAGGTCGATTATACTTCCCTTGTTGAAGACGAAGTGTAATGCGATATCGTCCGGCCGACAATGAGTAGGAAGAACCGCCGACCGATACCTGTGATAAAACAAGCAGCCTTCGTGAGTAGGATTGTTTTGCGATCTGGATTCTCGACAGCTACGAGGCTTGAGCCCAATGACATCTTTCCTTTGTTGGGGCGCTTCCGACCTTGTGATTAATCTTTACTGTCGATCTTGCTCTCCCCTGCCATCTCGTGCCGGCGGCAAGAAAAAGAGGCACTGCCTTTTGAAACTCCTTTGAAACAAAGGGACAATCCATGCACCCTCCATGCACCATGCGACTCCCTTGCTAGAACGACTGCGATCCAGTCACTGGGGGGGATATTCTTGGCGAGCCTCTCCGATATCCTCCGGTACCGTCATACGGCTTCGATGGTGTGCCCACAGTGATGCCCAAACGTCCTACGCAACGCCTGCGGACTAGCTCCCTGATTTCTCAGATGACCCAAGTTGCTGACACCCACACTCTTCTCGATGTCAAGCCCATACTCGCGAATATGGATGATCCGGGGTTTAGAGAGACAATCGACTTACTGCCTCGTCCGTTGGATACCTTCGTGCCTACGTGGAAGCTCGAGTTTCCCTCAACCTCGCCTATCTTCCTTCAAGCTCGGGGGAGTTGACTTTCTGACAATGTGCCGGTAGCGCTTGATTCTTGTAACGGTAGAAAGACGCAATCCTGGTTGGTCAAAATCCCCCTTTAACGTACACTACCGGTCCGTTGACGAGAGTAATTAATCAATCTTGCCCCCAGGTCGACATCCACATGCACTTAAACGTAAACTTACATAACCTTACAGCTTTGGATCAGCTAATGATCTCGCCGGTAGCTTCGCTGGGAGTGAGGTCAATCGGGCTCACCGCAATACTCGTAATCTATCGAGACGTGGAAGCTGTGGCAAGAGCGAGCTCTTGCTGACTTTTGTTCCCAGTTCAGCAACGTCTATCGGCCATTCCGCCATAAACTTTGTGCAGCAGGATTAAAAGGAGCGTTTCAACCCGACTTCTCTGGCTGTCCGTAGTCGGTGCGATGATTGTTTGCAAAAGGTCTGCGATCGGAGAGCTGTTCGGAGCTGTAGAGTTGTTAAGGGGCCCTTGAAGACGCTTCGCAGACTCGGTAGGCAGTGGAGCTGGTAGTAGAATGGCAGTTGCGTGGGGATGGCGATCAGGGGCCAGTCAAGCACACCACGGTGGAGATAACGAGAAAGTAGGGTCGCATCCGCTGCAAACAAAATTTCTGTGCCAGTACGGTTCACCGACACCGCCAAATATCGCATACGACAGCCGCTGCAGCCATGGCTAACCCCTGACTGACACACCGACCGACCAACCAAGCTGCCCAGCGGTCTCTAATGCAAAGCGAACAGCATAGACGAAAATCCAAGTGGATTCACCCGAGTGTACCAAGATGCTGATTTGACCGGCGGCGTAATGGGAGTATATTTGAATTCGCTTGATGCCGCTCTGTCTTGCGTCCGCGACAGCGCCCGCATAGCCAGTTCCACTAGTAAATACAACCATTTTGTTCCGTTTGCTCTCGTGTTTCCCCCTGTGGCAGCCCCGATTCTAGTCTCCGAGCTGTTCTTTTCATGGCGCAGCATTCTGTGACTGCTCATAACGTCATAGAAACCGATCGGTGGAGCTCTCCATTGGATTTTTACCAGCTCATCCCGTCAGCTCCACCTCCGCTTAGATCGGTAGCGATTTCGCTTCTTTAGCGACAGCATTTTAGATCGGCACCCCGTTTGAAACAGCTCTCGAAACCTCCATCATTGCTCCCATCATGTCAGCTACCATGCCTTGTTGACGCTGCTAGCTAGGTTGCTAACCACGGTAACCTCGGAAGTAACCGCGTTCGGAGAACATGAAGAGCTACATGATGGGAGCTACCGTGTCTGCGGGAGCTGCTGGTCTGCCAGCTTGGCTGCTTCCTGAAGGAGCTCCTGAAGCCTTCCTAAATTCGGAAAACAAGAGGAACTCGTGGCACGCGGGCGGACTCAATAGAGGTAGTCGCCGAGTGTATGATAGTACATTCAATGCAGCTCGACACAAATATTCCTCCAGCAGTTCCAGCTCTCTCATTTCACTCAAGAACAAGTTTTCGATATCATTTTCAGAGCCAGTTTAGCTAGCTGCTCAATGAAGCTTTCAGTACTTACACCTACAGCCTACTGGCATGTGTCATACTCGAACACTTGCTCGCACAGCTGCCCCACCCGACTCTTGGGAATAACTTACGTCAACATTCGCACAACGCTTCTGGCAAGCTTGCTGGCATCCCATTATTGCTTGCATTGTGACCCCGTTCATCAGTGTAGCTGTATGTGAATCTTTGTTTGACCGAAAGGCGCGAGCTGGGGAGCTAGCCGAAGACTGGCCGTGGCTTTCGAAATAAGCTTAAGATGGCGCGGATTTGATAGGTGCGCAGCCGAGCACGGGGCAATGACCGCTGCAAGCCTGCAATGACGAAGAGGCTGATCACACTGATCACTGAGGGAACAGCTAAGGGAACTAAGCAGGTGGCTGTACAGTCTGCAAGTTGTACACGGTAGCAAAAGATGATGGGACCTCGGGAACCCCGCTGGAACGACAGCTTTTTGAGGCATAAGACGGAAGCTAACGCGGATCATTAGGAACTCATTGGAGTCAAGAAGCCAGTAGTAAGCCAGTCACTCGGGAATCACCGCTGGGAGCACTGCTTATGGCTCTGGGGAGCTGTTCAGAGGGCGTCCAGGGCGCTGGAGTAGCTACTTGAGGTCTCTTTGACCAACTCTTTGGCCGGCCGCTCCGCCGTGATCTCCCACACCGTAACCTCTCCCATACGGGCCACGTTGTACCATCTGTTCTGCCGCCGGGATCTGTCCGCCGGCAGCTTAGCCGATCCAACAGGAAAGTGATCAAGCTGCAAGTGGGAACAGCTGTCGGAACGGTTCGGAACCGGTCTGGCCAGCCATCGGCTCTATTCGCGGTTTGGTGTAGGTCATCGAGAGTGAGCAAGAAGAATAATTTCAAGATCGATACCGTCAGAGCTGCCGTCAATTCACATAAAGCTGTTCATATCAAGGATAAGGTAATGCAAGCTGAAACAGGTCAGGAACGTGTAAGGGCGAGTATCGGAGCTGATGATAAGGCTCGCAGCGGTCTGCTTATCATGTTCTGTGTGATTTCGTTTTGACGCAATAGCAAGGGAAAGCGGAGGTTATGGGCAGTGCCCAACTCGAACATAACTTGAACCCAGTAACCTTGAATATAATTGATGTGCTATTTGTTGGGAACAGCCCTGCAGCGACTATCGTATCTCGCTGCCTCGCACAACCCTTCGGCCAGCTACTAGGATGTTCAAGATGAACGTTAAGCTTGTAACGATGTATGTCCAGATCCATCTAAGTAGCTTCAGCAGCGACCGCCTTGATCTTGTCAATGGCCTTTGCAGAACCAGCTGCAGAATTTTGCATTGAGAGATAAGCGTTCCAGGGAATGTTGACAGCATTGATCACGAGACCCCGGTATTGAAGAGGGATAACCTACGAAACAGAAGATAGCGAGTTAGGATTTGGTATTATGTCCGTCCGCGCTAGTTGCCCTATCCGACGTACACTCTGTAAGGATAGCAAACATAAGTGGGATTCAACAAAGATGAGTTAGCAAGTTTCCGGTGCAAACTACAGAAAATCTTTTCGTACAAGGTTGATTCCCTGAACTGGAATGAACACCATCCAATTCGCTTGCAATGTTGGGAGCAGCGCTAAAAGAAGTGGACATTCAGTGACAGGTAGAGTCTCAGCAGCAGATGCAGTAGAAGCCTACTTGTGTCGATCTTCTTTTTGGCGTCTTGCAAAGATTTGCCTTCCATTTGGCTCATCACGGTGAAAAAGGTGCTGATAATTGTGGGTGCAGCGACGAATTGATCAAGGCCAACCTATTGCATGAGTATGCGGAGGGGTATGCATGGAAGGTGAGACAAGTTAGACTCGTATTCGATGTCCTCATTCGTAATTTAAGGAGGATGTTGCAAGCTGTTATCGCTCACCCTTGCAACCGTTGTTAGCGCTTGGCTGCCGAAGTTGACGTTCTTCTGGAGGAACCTCATCCAGAAAGTCACAATTGGACCGAAACTGGGAAAATATACGTAGAAGGCAAACGGCTTAGAGGATGACAAGAGGAAAGGGGGATTGAAGATGAACGAACCCAAGACCACCCCATGCACTCATCCGGCTATATGAAAGCTTTCGATGGTTCAGTACTCAAGCGATCTTTGACAATCAGTCGGTTGATTATCAAGAGAAAGCTTACGCTGTTCGAGCGACATCGTATTTGTCGTTACCTTCTACGTATTGTCCCAACGCATCTCCAGCAGCAAACAGTGTCTGTCGTCAATATATGTATAAGCCTATGCACAGCTCCTGGAATAGCTGGACCTTGGATCTAGAGTAGAGGTCGATGCCGACGTACCGCCGATGTAGTCATGTTTCCTGCCAAGGGACGTTGAGCGAGGAATTGGGAGTAGGCTCGAAAAGCGGATGCCATGCTGCTTGCGGAGTCCGGTGCAGGTCTGCGTATCGATGAGGAGTGGAAGTCGGGATACCGGTAGGTAGAGAACGTAAGTCTTCAAGTAATGGAGCTGCAAGGGTTTATATGCCGGAGACAGGGAAGACAGCACAGCTGACGGAGCGAATTGTTAACGGTTTTCAGAAAGATGGAAGCCTCGTTAAGTAGAAAATGCTTTGACCCTTGATTGCTCCGCTCGCGGCTTAATTCTTGATTGATGAAGATGATGTCAGGTGCTCACGTGATCCTTCTCGCTCTCGGTGTCTTGACGGCGATGTTGCGGAAAGCTACTCCGAGAGAGCCGCGCAGGAGAGCTGATGAGGTGAACTATTGATGTTGTAGAATCTGTCCGATGATCCCAACCCTCAAACAGCCCGGTGTAAAGGAACCCTAGTCAAAAACAGCAACGTGGAAGCCACCGACGAAGGCGGGATTGGCTTCCAATGGAAACCCTGTGGAACTGAGGCATGTTCGGCAGGCCGAGCAGGCTTCTGCGCCGCTCAATGACAATAGCGTATGAGTGTGAAGACGAGCTCTGCGGCAGAAAGCGGACAGTAAAGACACAAGAATGAACAAACAGCAACGCATCTATAGTATTGAATAATAAGAGAGTGAAAACGAAAGTCGGGTTCCACATATGTATCTACATCCTTCATGAGTACCTGATTTGGTATTTTGCGTTTGGATATCGCATCGCTGAAAGACTGCAAAAGTCGTACAAGCTTTGAGCGCCGGCAGGGTAGACCAGAATTGTCAAAATTCCGCAACTCTTTTGCTACGCTCGGTTGACCCTGCAGTTTGTCCAGCTGGTCCGCCTATTCTCGAGAGACATCACTATAAAAATGGACAGTCTATCAGGCACGGAACGGGAAGTATCAACATCTCTCCAATACTAACCGTCCGAACAGCTTGACCTTCGCCCAGTCAGTGAGGACAAGGGTTCGGTTTCGCAGAGAGTAGAGAGTGGACTGGAAATCATGATGCGGGATGTCAATATAAAACAACGTGCCCATGAACTAGCGTCGAAAGACTTACGATGTATGCTGAACGCCAGAAAAGCATGGTAGCAACACCACCACTGCTGAAGCTCCCGTTGAAGAATGGCAAGTCGGCAATAGCCTTTTCAGAACCGATGTAACTATGTTATGAACAAGTAATGAGCACAAGGACAGAGCTCAAACAAGCGCAACGCTGAACTCACGCGAGGGAACCCTGGTGAGAGTAAGTGAACGAGGGAACATCTACAGCTCGGTTGAGCTTCTTGACTACTCGCTCTAAATCAGCCTGCTCGGCGCCGGTGGCTCGCAATTGGTTCAATTCCTCCCTAAGCTTTTCGGCTTGAGCCAACTTGACCAAAGTTCGGGCCAACCAAGTCCCCTGCTGAGAAGCGACCTGGGCGGTCGGCGCATATTGTCCAGCGACAGCATCACCGAGAGCAAAGATTTCGGGAGCACCCAAAACTCGCAAGTGTTCGTCGGTCAAGATACCTCGTCGGTTGGTCTGGTTTTCAGGCAATTTGCCCATGAGTTTTCGGGACAATTCTCGGGCGGTGTTACCGGTTGCCCAGACAAGAAGACCGTAAGGGATCTCGTGAGTGTTCTTGTTGGCATCCTGAACGACAACGGACTTTGGCCCGACATCCTTGACGGCGGTTCGGGTCATAACGTCGATCTTGTTTGTCCTGAAAGTTGATTCGGTGTATTCGATCAACTGCTTGGAGAAAGCAGGCAGAACGTTGGGGAGAGCCTCGATCAAGGTGATTCGGAGCTTGTCAGCGATCTCAGGGTACCACTTTCGCAGGTCGTCCTGCAGTCGCTCCCACAATTAGCGAATGAAAGCCACATTGCAGCCAACCGATCAAACACGTACAATCAAGAAATCGTGCAATTCACCAGCGTACTCGACACCCGTGGGCCCACCACCGACGACCACCATGTGCATCAATCGGTTGATCTCTTCCTCACTCTGACCAGTGAAAGAAGCGGTCTCAATGCCTGCAGAGAGAACAGATTAGAGCTTGTCCCTATGCACTATGATATCTTAGAACTTAAACTCACAGTCCAACAACTTCCGCCTGATCTTGTCAGCGTCCTTCAACTCCTTCAAGAAACAACCGTATTCCTTGACACCCTTGATGCCGAATGTCTGGTTCTCGGCGCCAACTCCGTAAACCAAGTAGTCGTAAGAGATGGTGACTTCCTTGTGTTCCTCGTTAGTTTCAGAGGCGTCTCGGAAAGTAACAGTCTTCTTCACGGGGTCAACGTCAGTAGCCTCAGCCTCGTAGACGGCACACTTTCTCTTCTTGTGTCGGGTAATGTATCTGGTAGGCTGGATGATAGATCGAGCTTCCAATGTTCCGACAGTGACAGATGGGAGCAAGGGGGAAAACAGGAAGTAGTTTCGGGGAGAAACGACGACGACGTTGTAGTCTTCGTTGTCCAAGCTCTTCAAGAACGACGTGGAACCCCAACCGTTACCCAAGACGACAATGGTCTTCTTCTTAGGGTCCTGGTCCAACTGCTCCCCAGGGTACAAGTCCTTCTGACTGACTATTGAAAGGCAACGCGGGGTCAGCGCTGAGACAGATTTACCACATGAGGTCAAGTACATACAGTAAATGAAAGCACCGGTGGCGGTAACAACGAAGAAGAGGGTGGTTCGTGCGAACCTGAGCCTGAACCTCTGCCATCGGGACTTCTGTATGTCGCAAACGCCCATCCGTCAATATCAACCGTTCTCAATACCAGTTCGCTGGTCTCAAACCACCACTATGAACTCACCTTGGGGGCAACAGTTCCCGCATTGACTTGAGGAGCAGCGTCGGTAGCAGGCGTCGGGGGAATAGTAGCGTACGCTCGCTTGGCAATAAGAGACGCACTGGTGGCGACGGTTTGAGAAGGTCGAATGGCTCGGGCCGCGAGAGTGGCAGTAGGGATGGCACGGAGAACGGCCGAGGTAGTGGAGGGAACACCTCGGGACAGCGTAGCTTTTAGAAAGAAAGAAAGAATATGTCTTAGATTAGCTCTCTCATTCCCTTGCTCGAGGGTCTACCAGAACTGTTGAACGTACTGAGGTGCCTGAATGACATTTTCGGATTTCCTAAAGTTACCGCAGACGTCAAGAAAGGGCGAGCCAGAGAGAGGGACGACTCTGTTGTACCTAGGGCTAAGAAGAGCAGTAGAAAATAGTCAGTAAAGCAATATTGAGCAAGTCGCAAGACCTTTTTGGGCGGCACTTTTCTGATATCTCGTGACGCGATTGCTCGGTTTGATAAGCGAAGATCGGGCGAGTCGTAACGAGACTGTCGCGCCGAGCGAATAGAAGGGCGACTCACCTGGCTAATCTCAAGGAGGAGGCAACGATCCGGACGGACAGATGACGATTCTCGAGAGGGTTGGTATAGCTTCTGGTTTTGAAGGGTGAAACGAGGTCCTGTATAGCCGTGTAGGCTCTTGGGTAGGCTGGTCGGCGTTCGAATCTTGCCTGGGGAGACGAGCAAAATCCGGATTGGCTGAAACGGCGTGATCGACGGCGGCAGCTCGAAGCGCACGCAAGCGCGGATAGTGGAAAGAGGAGCAGCTGTCGGGGGAGTCGTGATGGGCAAGGCAAAGCACAAGAGCCGTGAAGCCGTTAATACCCGAGGGATTGGATATGGCTGAATGTACTGGATCATGTTGTGTCTCCCGGAGAAGCAGGGTTGAGAGACTATATGTCTTCCAATTCATGAGATACACAAGCGGAGACCACATCAGATACATAGTGTAGCGCGCTCGCGGCCACAACAAGGACCGAGATCCCCTAACTGATCGACGTTGTCCCTTTGCCCATTTCCAGCTTGTATTGCACACAGCCGCGAGCGAGCTGGAGCACGAGAGCAAACGTTGAGAACTTCTGCAGACTAAATCACATCGACCTCGTTCGGCCAGAGCCGAGAATCCCGGGGGCCGTGGCGATATTTCATTTAATTCGGTTCAATAGCTTCCAAGTTGGTTGTGCTCGCACACGCTGAAGAGTTCGATGGTATTAACGACTGCTTTGGATGATGCGTCTCCATTTCCCATCTGCAAAGATTCCACTTCAGACGTAGACCTCAACGTTCACTTCGAAGGGACCACCTCAGCGTAGCAGATCCAAAACGCTGGAATGCTTCTTGAACGTTATGGGTGCTTTCGATAAAGCCAACTTTAAAAACCTGTACGAAACGAGGGAGAAACAACTTTCGTCAGAGGAGGAGATGAACTTCGCTCTGATTGATAGTTGGGCCAAGAAAGAGGATGCAGGAAGCGCGCCGGTACTGCCAATGACTGGAGAGATTCGTAGAGTGCAAGCATCAATGTCAGCCGGACCGTCTAAGCGCCCCGGCGTATCCACCGAAACTGCAGCCCCCAAAACTCATCGCGACATGTTGCCACCTACTATACGGCCTACAGGGATGATACTATTTACCAAGAGCTCGGACGACACGACAGACTCTGGAATTGGCCCGAAGGACAAGGCCGAATATGTGCAGCTGCTTAACGGAGGACACGTCTCCAAGTTCAACTTGTCTCGCTCAACTTCTGAACAGGGGCTCTTCACCCGCTCATCCACTTCCTCAAGCATGAAAGGTAAGGAGAAGGAGCAGCTTTTTCTCATGCCGACAGTACCTGCTGTGTCCGAAGAACAACCGGCTGTCGGCATTTCCGTCTCAAGCAAGATCACGTCTCCATCAGGGAAAACAAAAACTACCAAGATTCCGTCAAAGTTGCAGATCATACTGGAAAACTTTTCCAACTTTGAACATGCGATTGATTGTGCAAAAGGTGGAGTCAAGCTCAAACTGAAAAAGGGAAAAGGTATGGTCCCGCTGGAGAAGATGGATCTTCAGAAACAGTCGGATCTCTTTCAGGGCTGCGTGGTCGCGGTGGTACATCACATAAGCGCAAAGGGAGAACAACTGGTACCACGATGGGCTCTTGTAGGTCGTAGAATCGAACAACGTCTGCGTTGTATGCTTAACTTTTGCGCTGTTCAGGTTCACCGACATGGCGGCAAAGTCTGCATTCGATACACACCAGAGGTCACCCATATCGCCTGTGATCACGATGTCAATGAATCTTCGATTTGCCATTACCTCGGGATCAACGATCTGTCAGAAATCCGTAAAGGCACCTTGATTCTGGGTTGGGATTGGTTTCACAGGTCAGGAATGGTGCGTATGCGCTCCCCGAATGAAGGACCTCACAGATGATTGGGTGATCTGATCTTGGCGTGTCCCAACCTGATGATTTACAGTCGGGAGCCCTGTTGATGAGCGACATATTTGAACGTCGATGCCTAAGGACCCAAACTGCGGTAGCAAGGCGTGCATCGGCTCCTTCGAAGTCGGATGGCAAGAGGAAAAGCGCGAGTGATGTTCTAGCTATCACAGTATTGGGTAAAAGAGCAAAGTAGGTAATATCACAGCTGTGTCTAGGCGAAGTTACCAAACACCTGCTGGTCCCGCTAGAAGATGCGAACCCAACGACTCTGATACATATCAGGATCCCGAAGGCGCAGCAGGCTCGCCAACTGAAGCGGGCTCAAGTTATGACCGCTGGTTACCTCCAGCTTCACAGGAACAGGCTGATGGTTTGGACGCCATGATCAGTGGCTTGAAGACTGGTGGGGAGATGGAGTCAAAGGAGGATCTGGATGAAGAATATGCTTTGCTGGATGATAACGGGATTAATACATTGAATGCTATCTCGCGCCAGAATGACGGTGGTGCGACAGACTCGAGAAATCACTCGGCGGTATGTTGTATAGCTTCTCGTCTTTCCTCTACCGAAGCTAAATATCTTCGCTTTGGGCAGATGCTAGAGGGTCCATACCAGTGCCCGAAGTTGAATCCAGGTACTGAGCGCTTGTCGATTAATGAGGACATCGCTGTTGGCCTTGAGTCGCTTGGCAAAATTTACGAAAGCGCTCAGCACAAGAACACATTCCAGAAGCTGTCATACAAGAAAAGCGCAGGCATCGTCAGAAGTGAGTATGTATTCCTTGAAGCTTCACAGGAGTATGTGTGATAATCAGAGTTATTAGACTGCCCATTCCGCATCAAAAACAAGCAGGATGCTTTGAAGCTCAAAGGCATCGGAGATAATATCGCCGACAGAGTAAGTTCACCATTGCCTGATATTGTTACCGGATCTCGTGCCCGCTAGGTGTTCATGAAAGCACATACAGATTGAGGAAATTATCAGAAATGGAGGTATTTCGGATCGGGAATTGTTCGAGGACAATGAACAAGCGCGAACTATCGCCATGTTCGGCAAAATATATGGAGTCGGCCGAAAGGCGTACGATCTTTGGAATCAAGGGGCAAGGAGGTAAGTCTGAATCGCCTGTCTTGGGGGGGGGGTTCAAGATCCATTTGACGGATACTTGTCTACAGTTTGGACGACCTGAAAACGGGAAATTGGGGTCTCTCAGAATCCCAGAAGGTATTTGTGCATGTCCATCAAAATTTATGCATGACGCTGATTGATGCCGACATTTTCATATTCCTTTACTTGCAGATCGGGCTTCAGCACTACGATGATCTTAACACCAGGTCCGTTCGCGAGAAGACAAATTGCGAACACAATGGCTGATCTCATCGTGTGCTGTAGAATGCCCCGAGACGAGGCCAGAAGACTATTTGAAAGCATTCAGAAAGAAGGTAATGCGCTTCATAATATTCTCAGAAAGACTAGCGTCATTGAGTTGACCTTGACCTTCCCGTCACGCTGCTATAGTCAAACATATCTGTGGCAATGGGGGCAAAGAGAACACAAATCTGCACATGGAGGCCATGGGTTCTTACCGACGAGGGGAAGAAACATGCGGCGATCTAGATATTCTGATTACGCGAGATACATGTGACGGCAAGGATCATAAAGGTCAGTTGAGATTATTCAGAAGAAGTATTTTTTTTAGATGTTGATCTTGGTACGTTAGGCGTCCTCCGAAAGTTGATTGAACGGCTTGCTGGCAAGAAGATAGTGACCTATACAGTAGGCAGTCAGCCGCTAGCTCTTCTAGGTTCAATGCTGATGACACTTATTCTGGTAGCTCGCCGCCCCTTCAAATTACGAAGATGTTGAGGCAAAGTGGATGGGCATTGGGCAACTGGTAGGGAGAGATGGACAACCAGAAGGGCCGATGAGGCGCATCGGTAAGTGCCAGTAGAATGGCAAGCCAAGATGACATGACCGATTTACCATACATTCAGATATCTTGATGATTCCTTGGGAGAGTTATGGAGCCGTGAGTTCTATGCATGCCGCTTGTTCCGCTGGTTGCTGATTCTAGTATTCAAATGTCGGTTGCTGGTCAGGCTTTGATTTATTTCACTGTACGGATCCTGTTATAAGCTTGTTCGAACTGATCTTCAATTGAAGGCTTGCTTAATAGGGCAATGACATCTTTAACCGGAGCCTTAGATTGTGGGTTTGTTATGTCGAAAATCATGGCCTTTTCCTGACCGTCCTCTCGAATTTTCCGCGATGCAGATACGCTAGAATAAACGGGTTAGAATTTACATAGCATCCTGTCACAGGCTCACCTTGCTAACTCTCCCGCTGAATGATCACAGATATATCCTCAATCAACGTGGGTTATACAAAGACGTCATCCGGAACGAAGATGGCAAGAAGACAACCGAGGTAAGCCGAAGACTCTTCATACACTCGCTCTGCGGAAGCTGATTGAATGATATCTCCCTGACGCGACCCCTTAGGGGGTGCTCGTAGCTTCCAGGAGCGAACAGGAGATCTTTGATGTTCTCAACATCCGGTACCGGCCACCAGAGTTGCGCAGGCCATAGCGGCTAACCAGGGGAGCGAGCCTGTAGAACCGAAGAAGCGTTGTACAATGCGTCTACGGACATTGTGGATATAGATATACCTTGTATGCAAAGACCAACTTTACAAGATGAATCCGCTAAAGTCTAGGTATCTTTCATCCATGTCCATCTTCTTGACGATCAGTGCTTCCACACATAGTCTCGCGTCTGAAAGATCCAGTTCCTTCGTGTTGATTTCGTTAATATTCGAGCCATGTCGTTCAGCAGCTGTCTCCTTTCCATCGCCGTGCGAAATTGCGTCGATTGATGTATACTTTCCATTCTCACTTGACCCGGAAGAAGGCGCACGTGAAATAGTCGTGCAGAGCTCGCAATGGGAAAACGAAAGTGACAGATTGTCTAGAGGCATAGTGATAGTGTTAGATGGAGAAGGCAGGGACGGAACGGATTCCGAAGAGAGTTCCTGGATCGAAGCCTGGTTTGATGATGGCCCGGCTGGCTGACCCAACGGTATGGGTAGCGAGAAAAGATGGTGCGCAGACGGCGATGTAGGCTTGATAGTATAACTTGGTGATGTCGATAGTATCGCGCATATATCTGTATCAACCTTGTCTTCTACTAGCTTTGCGCCTCTGCGGATGAATTGAGAATCCTCCTCCTCAGTCTCCCCAACTAAACGTCGAACAACACTGCTGATAATATCCGCATCGTCTTCTTCGTGATCTGATAAGGCGCCCCTAAGACTGGCCTCCATCATCCCCGTCATTCCCATTGCACCCGATTCCGTGTCAAAGAATAGAGGTATTCCGTTTGGTGCAGTGCCGTCACCGCGCAAAAGATCCAGTCGCCGCTCTTCCGCCCGCTGTACCCGGACTCGGCG
The DNA here is from genome assembly GCA_030039265.1 of Naganishia cerealis. Classification (NCBI taxonomy): domain Eukaryota; kingdom Fungi; phylum Basidiomycota; class Tremellomycetes; order Filobasidiales; family Filobasidiaceae; genus Naganishia; species Naganishia cerealis. The sequence goes on along the minus strand of JASBWR010000014.1, from coordinate 183,214 downwards.
CTTCTTGGGTAACTTTTTACGTTTGGTGGATGCGAATACATCAATGTCTGGTGCTGATGCGTCTTCTGCAAGGCCAACGTGCCTATGAAAACCCTTCTTGTATGATCGTTCTGGAAATGTTGATTGAAGCGCAGTCGTCGTGTCTAGTGCTGCAAGTGCCTCCCGGGTCAGAGGATCACCTTCCGATTCGCTCTGGGATGAGGTATCGAAATTGAATAATTCAAATCCTGCGTCGTCCACATCGGACTCTTTCTGCAACCCGTCAGGATAGCTCGCTTCTCCTTCCCGGTTACTTGCCTTCTCTGACGCCCGATCCCGGCTATGATCAGATCCACAGAAGAAGCCAAAACCTTCCTGTTCGGCTTCAAAGTCCCTTTGGCGATCGCCATTTCTGAGGGCTTTTCGACTCTTGCGCGCTTGTCGAACAACATCCCTTTCTTCAGGCGAGAGAACAGATTTACGGTGCCATCGAGTATTGTCTTGCTGAAGCGCACGGGCCATATTCCGCGCACGCCATGATTCCGCGACCGCTGCAGCGTATGGTGGCGATGATTCACGCGCTGGCGGAGGGGAAGAGGGTACCTCGCATAAATCCTCCGCATTGATCCTCACACCACGTCCTTCCCAATCATTCTTTAGAGGATATTCCCCGCAGTTGACGTCGAAAGGGTCGGCATCGCTATCTCCATATCCATCCCATATACTATCTCCTTTGCGGCTAGCTCCCCATGCTTTCCGCTGTTTCGCACTTAATTCGTGAGGGGAATATCCGCTCGAAAGTCTCCGTCTCGCCATCTTGGCTTCGCATTTCCTCCCTGCGTGTTCGTCGTAATCGTCCGGCATGCTCACATGACGCCTTTCCATAGATACTGGCTCTGATAAGTGAATGTCCGATGATGATGTGAAGCATGCTGTTCTGGCTGTATCGAGTAACTCAGACGATTGTTGATTATCAAAGGTCCTATAGGTCGAGGATTTCTTCTTGTTCTTGGACTGTTTAGGCGATTTCTTTTTCTTGATCTCCCGATGTGTACAGGCTTCTGGTCCAAAGCAATCTGCCAGAGCTTCCGATTGTTCATGTTGGCACTCATCTCCGCTCTCGCCTCCATCGTCCGCCATAAGAGCCTTCGGAAAAGGTGGTGGATTCGCTAGAGTGATCGCACGAAGCACCATGACCGTGGCTCCAAGTTCAGCCGCCATCAGTTCTAACGTTTCCAAAGACCGATCCATATCCTGATTCGTAATGCCGATGAGGGTACCATCATCGAGGACTCCAATCTCATACACCGCCTGTCCGCCACCTTCTTGTAGACGCCATTTCAGCTGAGTAGTGAGCCTTTCAAAGCGTTCGGGACCAGAGGGAAGAAGTCGCAACTGAGAGCTCAGGCGAGATATCAGGACTGTGAACATATGGACGTCGAGCAGGGGTCACTGACCTTGTATTCGATATGCCCGATCTTATCTCGTTCAGCTATAAGCTTGATCCCTTCATATCCGAAACCTGCGAGTCCTCCTGAGACGCCCGGCCGGGCGTGTTCCTGAGCATCGACGGAGGCGGAAGTTGACGTAGATGCGGATGCAGCGTAGCCTGGAGCAGAATGTAGGATAAGGTTCTCACTGACGCCGGAGGAACAGAGACGTTGGAATGCTGAAGTCGAAGTGGGAGACGGAGACGAATCGAAATCGGCTAGATCGACCAGATCGTCATTGTTCGTTGACAGACTTAGTTGAGAAGGAGTACGGAGAGCAATGGAGGATTCGGACGGTCGTCTGCGATGAGCATTGCTCCTGCTTCCTGGAGACGAGGTTTCGAAGTCGATGTCGCTCTGCGAGATGATGGAAATTGCAGGTGAAGGGGATGCGAGCGCTTGTTGCCACGGAGATGGGAGTCGCGGTGACTCGGAACTGCGTTCTCCAAACATCGCCATGCTGAGTTGTAGTACAGAGTGATGGATGATCCGTGAAGTCGTTAGCGTTATTCAAGCTGTGAAGACGGATGACCTAGATTCGTGAGTGAATGGCCGGCATCAAAGGTATGGGTATGCGGAACGGAAGATGCGCATCGGTGATGATCCAGCCAGTTTTAGGACGGTGCCACTGGTGTCGCATCGTTCAGAGTACCCGGTGCAAGGAGAGGCTACTGGCGAATGCAATGGCAGAATAGACCGGCTTCATGTCCAGGTATACTGTCGTTGCCTGGCATGTGACTTAGCAGCGCAATGTGACTGGTCATGTTCCCTTTGCCTCGTTCGCCATCGGGTGGCAGGAAGTCGCGGGCGCACCTATTGACATTGACTGCAAAGTCTGGAACGTTTATTACAGTTCTCTCTTCTACTCGTAGCTACTGTAAGACCTGGCGAATCCGCCACTGTGCCAAAATGCGAGTACCTGATATCCAGTCCTCCTTATGGATATGGTCTTATACCTGGTCTTGGGCCTAAGAAATGGTCGCGCGACCCTCAGTGCAGCGGAGAGGTAATGTCTCGTTTTGGTAATAATTATTTTCATGTATGGCCACTACCTTGTTTGGTTGTGTTCTGACGATTACAACGTCATATTCTTGACTGCCTTCTTAATTAGCGACTTGATAAAAGCAGGATCCAGCTGTACATTGCAAATGCGATGGTAAAAAGATGAATGCGTTTTCAGCTTGAGCTGGACATGATAGTCTGAAGGGGAGGAAGAGCACGCGCACCGCTATATCTGTTCCATCGTGCAGTTTCCCGGCTTCGATATTGCCATGATTATGTATCCACTCGTCTTTGGTATATTCCCGATCATTCCACTATTAGCGGGGGAATAGAAACTTTGAGTCATTCATGTTTGAGAGCGCTTGTCGAGTACTCACAACGGTATAATACTTGTGATTCAGTGCAAAAGAGAGAAGCTCATAATCTCTGATGAAAGCTGGTGGATAGTCATATCCAAACAGGCTATGGTTAGAATTTCGCAGATCGAGCTTTCCAGCATTGCTCTATGGCTTACTGCCCACGGGGAAGGCCTGTAAAGAGAGGAAAGGATGTTGTTCATTAGCTTTTGAGAATGCGGGTTTGAATGATGATGGGTCTACCTCAACAACTGTCGCACCAGGTTTAGCCCAAACGATATGAGCTAGATGTAATATGTTAGTACTGCCCTTTCACTATAAAAATGTCCTAGATACATACTCAGCCCGTTACCATGTACACCGATTATGATCTGGCAGGGTGGAGGGTATTAGCATGTATCCGAGTAACAACCGCTACTTCGAGACGTCTCGCAGAATACCCACATCAGCATCATAAACCGCTGCGATTTGTTCCTTAGCATTCAAGTGTTCAAACTTGACGACATCCACTTTAACCTTCACCTTCTTCTCCTTCATTTTCCCGGCCTTGTCGGCCTTTTCTCGCTCGTTCCACTTTGCGCCGTGTTCGTGCAAATCCTCAAGCACTTCCATTAGTCCCTCATGACTGACATTGTCAAACCGGCGATCGCTATTTTGCCTGTCCACATAGACGATCTTGACAAACGAATCAGCAAGAGAGCGGTAGCCTGTACCCGAAGATGAAGGACGCCTTTCCAGGGGAACGGCAGGGAGGGATAGCGATGTTGTGAGCGAGTCCTGGGGAGCGATGAACCAGTGAGGAAGCCCGGAAGGTAATGATTCGTGCAGAATGCCAAGAGCCATCTTGTTCCATATCTCTGTCTGTGATGACTTGTCGTTGTGTGCCGCATGCCTGTCGGTAATAACAACTAGATATCATGGCATGTAGCAGTAGTATTAACGGCGAAAAGCCCAACGAAGACCGAAGAAACCTACCTCTTTCAAACATTCTCCATTTTCTATCTCGACTCAACTCCCTCCATTGATTCCTTCGATACACCTCTACGAGAAGCAACGTGATGAACAAGGTGGCTCAAGCCTTTCGTTACGTGGACTCCGACTTACGAGGGTTATCAAATGCCTTGAACAAAACCATCTCATTCAACTCTCTTCCCTCCCAATTTGTACCCCATGGACTAATCACACGCTTGGGGATTGGCAAATACTGCCTCCGAATCTCGAGATCCCGTTCGCTGGGTTTATACCCAGAAGAGAACAGCCATCCCCGCTTCGCCATGGGAGTCCGCATCTGATCTCGCTTTTTAGATGCAAAGATCGTTGCATCATCTTCTGCCGCTGGAAGTGCGTTTCGCAAATCGTCGCCCGTAACAGAGGATGAATCCTCAATGGAGCTCTCTATCGTGCCGTCTTCACTATAGTTGTTTTCAGCTACGTTCCAAGATTCGAGCGTCGTATCTGAGTCTAGTGGCTGAATATGAGGCGCATAGACCGAGTTGACGTATGCCTTGTATGTTCCTAGAAGGACTTCGGCCATCCAGTGGCTGATATGCAGTCTTTAGGCACTGCGTAAGAGGTGGGGCTAACTTCACTTACAAGTAATGATGCATGAGGGATCCCCAGCCTGTAATAGCTGGGTCATCCGCCAAATACCAGTTCATTCCATCCAAGACTTCTACTGCAGGATCCTGCACCTTTCCAACTGTTCTCCTGAATGGAAGCCACCTGTTTGCACTCTTCCTTGCCAACCAACTTGAACCATCCTGCTCCGCATATCGCTCCATGTCTCCCCATCCAGGAATCTCCTTGCTAGCGTCTTCGGCCGTAGCGAGTATCCGCAATCGCGGGACTTGAGGATAGTCTCCGTTGTGATCATCTTCCCCCTCATAAAGTCTCTCGGCTGGTGTCGGTCGGAAGCCCTCTGGATCTCGAGTATAGTTTTCATGTACGACTGAAGTAATAATCTTTTTGAGTTCTGGTAATGGGGGATCTTGAGGGTGAGGTACCATGACTGCAGCAAATATCATAATGAGCGATGCGATAAAGCCAAGAGAGGTGTTACTTACAAAGCTGTCGATCTCTGGTATACACATTCTCGAATACATAAAACCCGTCTACTCCAGCGATCAATCTTGTCCAGGGATGCTTATCCCGCTCGTCGCCCTCTTGCTGTATCGTGCGTTCCGACGCCGCATTCGAAGTGCCAAAGGCTTGGTGGCGAGCATAATTACCCCAAGGGGTAGAGTGCAGGATCAAAAGAAAGACGCATATTGCCACAAAACTAGTGAGGATACCTCTGCGGCGCTGCAAAAGCCCAATCATGCCGAGTATGTGGTCGAGAATCTGTAAATGTCGTGGCAGGTCGACTTTGCATGCCCGCTTCGGCAGCCAGCCCTGTTTAAGATACGAGGAATGCGGTACTACTTGCGGTTGTTTTTCGGGAACTTCAAGTACTGGTAGACATCGAAGCTATCCGAACACACAGATGAAATCAAAGAAATCACCCTTCAGAACTTCACCGCTCGTACTGTACAGCTTACTCTTCTTTTTCGGAATAACCCGATCGCTCCTGACAGCTCTCCTCAGCAACCAAGGGATTGGCAAACTACGGGAAGGGGGACCAGTATGGAACACATCGCCTCACCACCTATCAGTTATCACCACGGTAGGAATCGACTGAAGTAGATGCCGAACCCTGCCCATTAGAAGGACTTTTTCGCGAGATGAGGGATGCTATACGGCCAATTCCTAAGGAACAAGCCAATTACCCAACAAGTGATGGGGGATGTGGTCTTCTATAGTTTGTTCTTGCTTTCACGTATACAACTAGTATTTGCAGTCATGGCTGAAATGAAGCTAATGCTCGGTAACTCTGTTTCTCTTTATCGTCGGGTTCCCGAGAGGTACTGTAGCCCATATCTTCGTCGACAAGAGGGTTTCATAACGGAAGGTATTGACCCTCCGAGACGAAAAAAGAAAAACATCAGGCATTCTCTATTCACTTCGATCTCCGAGACTCCTCTCGCCGGCACTCCTTGTGCGGGTAAGCATCTCCCCGCCCACCATATCAGCGTATATCCCTCGCTTTGGGTCGTTTTGTCGCTTGGCTAATGTTTTCTGGACTTTTCTCTCCGGTCTGCAGTCATGTGATAAACCGTTAGCATGGAGTTATCATTTTGCCTGGGTGACTTGTTACTTACCTGACGACGATTACAGGGACCGGACTGTGACTGACACAGTATCGTGAGACACTACCCATTCCTGGGGCACCCAATGCTCTTCCCCAGCTTTGAAGTTTTGAACTTTTGCCCTTTGTTCCGACCACCAATGCTGAAAGGGACAATGCTTGGTCAGGATGAAAGCAAAACGAGAAGTCCTCGAGAGATCTACTCACAATCCGGTCGATAAAGCGAGATAAGCCTCATCAACGTCTGCGTGACCTTTCCTGCAACGAATTCCACTATGACCGATATCTAAAATATAGAAAGGTATATATCAATCAACATGACCCGCACATAGTCATACTCTCCCCACATACTCTGCGATCTCCGAACTCGTCGTTTTTCTCCAGTATGGTTTTCAGGAGCTGCGCTGCCTCCTCTCGAAACTCGTCCTGTGCTTGCTGAGAAGCTTTCTCTGATTGTACAGTGCGTATTGGCATGGTGAGTTCATCGATCATAGCGAAGTGAACTCGTGAAGTAAAAACTGACCTCCTTCGTCAAGCTCAATGACTCGAACTGCGACCACTTCATCTCCGTCTTCGACCAGGTTGTCCATTAACCAATCGAGTGCGTCTTCTCCTTTTTCGTCATTAGAGACTGCTGCCATGAACACCCGTGTGTTTCTGTTACGCCGGTAATAGTCCGATTTCGCCTGGATAAATGGAGAAGAGCATTAGTCCTTGCACACAAGACGGGATTGTACAGCAAAAGATAGAGCGGTAACATCTATCCACAACATCGCTCGAACCTAGATACTCGGCGACTCACCTGCAAAGTGTAGCTGAACAAAGCATCGTCCTTGACTTTCGCCCCATCAAACGTTTCAAAGCCCACTTTTCTCCTATACCCAAACTCTGGCCCAGTCATCGTTGTCTGGCCTGTAGAACAGGTTCTCGATCTCGGGAAATCCTTGACGGTCGCCCCTGACAAAATACCCGTTCCCGTTGTTGTCGCTGATTGGTAGGAGAGACCACCAAGTGAGTGCGATTTGGTCATGGGAATACCCGCTTGTGGAGCGCTAGCTGGCGATTCGGCATTGGGATCAGACGGCAGGTGTTGTCCACTAAGGTGCTGCGCGTCGGTTTCATTGCTGTCAACATGTTCTCGCGAAGCGGATCTGGAATGTGTGTGCGTGTGAGAATGAAATGGATGGTGGGCGAATGCAGAGTGCAGCCCTGCGGCGTTGACTTTCGAATGTTCTTGGTCGACGTTATGCTGTACGGGTTCCCAAGGGAATCTTACGCTTCCGGGCGCAGAGACGGGCGGCGAATGCATAGGGGATGTCGGTGCGGTGCGTTCTCTGGCGTCTTTGACTTGGGGAACTCGGGGTGATGAGCCGTTCGGGGACGTTGACGAAGAATGAGGATTTCGGAAGATGGATGGACGGTTAGTGGAATTTGACATGGCAGAGATCTACAGTCGTGTGCGTTTCGAAATCAAAGGGAGCCAAGACAGGACGGCCGCAAATCTGCAAGCTTCGGCACCGTGCTGATGTAAGTCTGCTTGCTGGAGTCGTGGACGGTCTTGGTATTCTTCTACAGTCACTTCGTTTGGCGGTCCTTGCACAAAGCCTGGTTCATCGAGCTGTTATCGCCTGTGCTGACGAGGCTTGGATTGCATGGTGATGACGATACGCTGCCAAGTCTGGGTGGGCTGCCGGGCGAGTTCCCGCGAATAAGCCCGCGCGAGCAGCTGCGCGAGCCTACCCGAAGCGAGGAGGTACCGGCATCACAGCAAACATGTCCAGACTGTGAACCCACAACCCAACGCTCAACGCTTAACCAACAACAACCGATGCAACGAAGCAACTAGTAAAGGGAGTGGGTGTTTGACCACGATGCAAAGCTCGCAATGCCTAAAAAGGACTACGGCTTGAGCAGGGCAGTCAGCTAATAAAAAAAATCCTTAAGCGGATATTATTGTTGCTGCCGCATCAAGTGAAGTTTGAACTGAACATAATGTGACTACTATATTATCATTGATGACCCCATACAATTGCAGCAGAGCAGCATTGTAGTATGCATCTCTGCCTCTGCGTTCATGCCCGTCCAGTGATATCGCTCTGCCCGTTTCCCCTACATCACGCCACGCCCAAAGATGATATGATGGTGATGATGATGCGCGGCCTCTCGCCTTGCTTCCACACACAGCTCTACACTTTGCCGTCCAACCTATCGTCAATAAGCTGGGCGACAACCTCACCGACAACCGTGATCGCGGTTCCTTGGCTTTGAAGCAAGGGGCAAAAACGAATCAGATCGGATATGTAGAGGGTCATGGGGCTGTTAGCTACTCACAAGCCTTCCGGGTAATCCACTTTGGGCTCATTCGGTGCCGTGGCATATTGGTCGTGCCGCACTGCAAAGTGCCGGATGCCAAGGTTCTGTGCTGTCCATTGATCTATGTAATAGATATCAGCATTTTGAAGTACATTAGCGATGAGACGAGGTACCGCGATAGACGTACAGTCTCTGGCGAACCCGCCTACGAAAAACATTTCAATGACGGCGCTTTGAGGTGTTGGCGGCATCCATAGTAAATGGGTTAGGCCGTTACCATGCACGCCAAGCATGATCTACCGAGGGTTTCAGATGTAATTAGATCATATGCCTCAAAAGGACTTGGAGGACCCGACGAACCGTTGTGCGTGCAGCCAAATCAAGCTGTTCCTCCTTGGAGAGCTTTTCCGCCTCAACGATCTTCAATTCCCATCCCTTGGCCTTGGAGTGCTTCTCGAGCGCTTGAACCAGGTCTTCATGGCTTTCTGGCGTAAGGCGGCGTCTGCTCGACTGTCTTGAGATATAGGTAACAAGCGGTTTGAAATTGGCAGGCTGAGCGACTTCTGGGTGTCCCAACATCGCCTGCAATTCCGGATCTGCGTCCAATGTTGCAGGATTGATCGCACCGTAACCCCATAGATTGCGGTTGAGCACATCTTCCGGTGTACCAGCGAATCGTAGAACTTGGCGACGAATAGGCTCCCACCACCATCGATTAGACTCTCCGAGCATCATCGCGGACGCCACAGTCCGGGAAGTAGATGCGGTGTTTTGCCCTCGGAAGGCGGCAGAACGGTCGGCGAGAATCGCTTTCGGGAAATAGTACGCTTTGGGTTTACCGGAGGCGGTTGCTCGGGCGATGTCTTGCCAGTCGTCCTGGTAGAGTACAGAGATGGAGGGGAATGCGGACCAAAGGATGGCAGAGTTGAATCGAGGCTTGTCCCGCCTGTTTTCCACAAGCGATGATCAGGGGGAAGCCTGTCAACGGAGACCAACCCCATGGGGGAAAGAAAGGACTAACCATGCTTGATCTGTCATGCGAATGAACCAAGCTCGAGACGGCGCGGGCAAGGAAGTCTCTCCTCGAGCAGTGAAGCTCTTGCCCAGCGATGTGCACGCGCGCCAGACCCCCAGGAGTAGCTCTGCCGCAAAATGATAATAATGATCGATGACTGTCATTCGAATCAGCGTAACGGACCACGCTTCCAGATTGAGAAAAGATGACTGCGCCCACATTGACCATCATTGAAAAGCCATGTCATACCCTCCATTGCCCATATTCTGTCGCCCCACAAGTCCTTGGCTTCCCTTACTGAGATAAACATCAGCTCCTTCCCTGTCGGTTCCCGTGCCTCCTCGTTCCCTGGTTCCGAGGTTGCAGGAAGTCCCGTGGAAGTCATAAGGCGCAGTTCGGGATACTGCTCTCTATCATTTCTGTGCGGTAGTTTGGAGAAAAGCGCAAGTCAGCTCAGATAGAGATCCGGAGTGGTGTGAGGGTCTGCTCACGTTACAACGTATAGCGTGCCGTTGTAAAGGTATATGTTCTCAAAGATTGTCCATCCAGGTTGATGACCGATCAAATGACTCGCTCCTCCGGAAACCCCTTCGTCGTCGTCCTCTTCTTCATCATTGTCGGCACTGATGGAGAGCTAATTTGATTGGCTCGTTAGCTCCTCCTTCACGTTCTCGAGCGGATTTGATTTGCTCACCCTCGTTACAGTATCTGAGTACCCCTTGTGGATGTATGATCCGTGACTTCCATCGGATAAAGTGGGACACAACACGTCTTCCAACTGTTCCAGCTCCTTTGCTGATCCGGGCCACAAGCTCTTGAAATTCGAAAACTTGTTGCTAACTTTGGCGATATAATGACTGCCATACCAGCTAGCTTTCGCTGGATCCACTTGTGCGGCTTGATCATACGAATGGCTGTATATACTGGATGCGTTTGAACCATGCCTCAAGCCTAGCGTTATCCAGGCGAAAAAGAGTGTGACGAGGGAGATGACTACATCTCGCTTGCTGGGCCGAAGCGCGGAGTGGAACATGGATCGGCGGAGTGCAGGAGAGTATGGGTTTGTTGTTTCGCTTGAATGCCTTCCTTGGGATTGAAAAGCGGGCACTTGGAGTACTGGTGGGAAGGGGAAAGTGGTCGAGGGACCCTCCACGTGAGGCGATCGAGGTGGAGTTCCTGGTCGTAAGAAGGACGGTAGATGGGACATGGTTATTGAGCTATTGACTACGGGAATTGACAATTTGAGCAGAGCCCGAAGGAGACAGGACGGGAACAACGGACGGACGGACGAGTTGATGGGCGATCGAAGAAATACCTGAAACGCTTCTGATCCTGCGCCAACAACGCGTTTACGAATCGATCCAAAGCGTAGTGAAGACGGGGGGAAGCGGCTTGGCTGATACTTGGCGATGGGGTGAAAGACGCAGCTCTGGCTGAAACGGTCGGAAGTGTTGGATCTGCAGCCGCGGGTGGTGTTGTGACGGGTTTCAAGGATGTCCACCGGTGCGACGCTATCGCACCCTCGTAGTAATGCCAGTTATCTGATGGTTGTCGAGCGGAGCAGGCCTAGCGATCCACGAATCCAGCTACGAAATCTCTTTCCACCGACAGACAGCTTAGACGCGCCGGCGAGAACAAACAGACGCTATTTGTGATCGGATATTCATGTCCGAAGCAGATCCCGGAGCTAATAGTTTAGCCAAATTACTGACTTCTTTCCGCTTTCTGTACAAAAAAGAAGGCCGAGTTACAAGCCTTAAAATCCCTACGGTTATTCGGATCCGCACCTCCACAAGATCTCCGAAGAGCTCGCTGAAGATGAACGACCAAGTGTGAAATGTATCTGACACCCCTACCTATTAGGTACAGCTCGCCTCTAGGATAACGTCCCTGCTATCAGTGCTTCTCAGCTTAGCCAGGAATCTAGTCCAAGTAGCACGAGCTGTGGCACGTTCAATCGACGACTACAGCGTCAACTGATCGCTTCATACCACCCTTGTCGAGCACTGCTCACGGACAATATCAGAACCATGGACAACGATGGATTCACCATAGTCAAGCGCTCCCATAAAAGCCGAGCTTCGCGTCCACCACCAGGTGGACACAGCAAGGGTAAATCAGTACCACGGCTCGCTTACGATACCCGCGAGCAGGGCAAATCGACGCAGACAACAGCGACAATGGAGGAGAAGCTGGAAAAGCTTCTGGCGATACTGCAGACTAGACGGAGGCAGTTATTGGAGGATGAGCAGGGATCTGGGAAAGGGAAAACATTCTTGAAAAGATGGGAGGGTAGGTATAAGTTTTTCCCCATGCTGGCATGAATCTGGTGAATACTAAACTTTGGGGTGATGGAATCGGATTGGTGTCCTAGATCAGATGGTTACAGTACGCTCCACTCTGACAGGTGGGGATGATACATCAGGTCCATCTACGTCCTCCCAGAAGTCACCGATAATACGGATAATATGTCTTGGTATCGGAATAATAAATGAGTCGAGGGAAAGTCAGTTCCAATTCATTCTGCTAGAAATGTTAAAGGAAGCGCTCGGGGTAAGCTCTCTTTACTGTCGAATCGCCTTTGCCACCTTGTTCCCGGATCCGTTGACCGCTTCGTGAGATTGCAGGTTTCGTCGGAGGATATATGGATATATGATCCTCTCTTTCAACCGGTAGATTTGGCGCTGCTCGAACGCAGAGGCTACCAATTGATACCCCAAAACGAGGTAAAGCCTTAGAATGACACTTATAAACCCCGACGTGCGTTGCGGGTGTTTATTCTCTTTCCATTCTAGTGCGGAAAACACAAGCTCGACCTTGAGCACCACACGCTGGTATATATGCCACATTGCCCTGGAAAACTCTACGACGCCTTTTTGCGTGCGAATTGGGACCGGCGGATAGTCTGTGCGTCGCCGGAGTCGCAAGTCAACGAAGGGGAAAAGCAGGAGGTAGCGGCCCAAAGGCGCGCAGGGGGTGTGGTTCTGCTAGCGAACGATTTCAGGGGTTATATCGAGAAGTGAGTTCGAGAATGTCGATGTTACGTCCCATAGCGCTGTGACGCTGACCGTTGTCGATATGACCGCGCAGTGCTCCGCGTTCTCAGATCGAAAATGAACTCCCCTCCGTATACCGACTAAGTACGTCTCTGGGAAAACGTAGCGCGAGGCGGAAAACGTGCTGAGTTGACGAATTTTACTTTAATAGCACCGCATTTGTCGAGAATACCGTTCCCTTCTCTGTCGTCCTCTCACATTGCATCAAACGCCTTCAATTCGCTCGTTTTCCAGTACTTGGGCTCTCAAGCAGCAAAGGAAGTGGATTGGTTCACGACACCGCCTGTTGGTTGTGACAGAGACAGTGCTACAGAGACAGAGGTCATTGTAGGCGAGATAAAAGGCGAGTTAGAGAGAATGAAGATATCGCCACCGCGGAAGGAGGAATTGGCTGCTTTGAATGATGGCGCAGGATCCAGCGAGGAACACGATGGGTATACAGGCCAAGATGCACTCAGAGACGAATTCCGCAACGAAACAGAGGGATGACAAGAAGAGCCCTCGAAGGAAAGGGAAGAGGAATTCTCCCTCATTCGTAACGAAAGCCATTTCTCGTTCTTCATGATATGATATTCATGTTATCTATGAAGTTTGGTTATGGTCGTGAGACCCGTCCTTTGTGATCTCCAGGCGAAAGTCGAGCTGGCAGTTGGGTTGATGCGATGATATAGGAAGCAGCTGATACTGACTCTGAGAGTATAGCGCTTTATATGCTGTGCAAACGCTCGGCGATCCCCGCGCTCCATGATGATTACAAATCAGTGTTTGGAGAAGAAAGAAGGGATCGAGGAGGGTTTATTCACCTTGGCTTTGACCACGCCGCAAACACACAATCAAGTATCCACCCTTCTGGCCTCCTTCTCCCGGGTCCGTACTGCACACAACTGTTGTTAACCTCGCGGTTTGCCAGCTAGTTTACCGTAGCTATCGCTGTAACAGCTGCTGTAACCGCTACTAGCCGCCTGGAGCTAAAAGCGGTCCTCCACTGCCTGGGCCTATTTTCGATCACCCTTAGAGCGCAATCAGTTTACTGACGAAGACAGACTCCAGCATCCAGACCTGTCCTATCGCTTCAGGTTCAAGCTTCGACACCTTCATCGTTGCGGTCCTCGTACGGCTATCCTATTCGCTGGGCGTACGCAACGAGGAACACAGTGGTGGTGCACGATGTCGAATGGGAACCACCAGTACTACCTTCCAGCATTTGGAAACGAGGGGAATCGACATCCGCTTCAGCTAAACGCTCAGTCTGGTGTAGGGTTGCCCCCTCCGCCGAGCCTCGTCAATGACGGGATATCATTCAGCGGCAACAATCAACCGGGAGTGTATCAACCCGCCAACGCAGCCGGTCCATTACCTATGTATCAAGGGGCCAGTATGCCGAATCAGTATGGAATCCAGGGTGCAACGCAGGGACACTCGAATATCCCAATAGAATATATGGACGCCTTCAATACCCCCAGGTCCAATTCAGGGGTACAAATGACCGGAGGATCGCCATCAACCCAGTCTTTCACCCCAATGCAATACGGGGCTCTCACCCAATCGCCAACCAACATGCAAGATCTCCACGGCCAAACAGATGCCTTTCGAGACGTCACGAATTCAGGGGAACATTCTAGAGGATATGTCTATCAGGAGAGCCATAATGGAGAGGATACTAGCGGACAACCGCCAAGTAAGAAGAAAAAGGGCAAGAACGGTGAAGCTATTGTCAGCGGGAGTGGCTCAGGTACAGAAGAAAAGGATAAGGAGAAGGAAAAGGAGAAAGATAACCGGAGGAAGACGTGAGTATTGAGGTGTGATGCGTTTCTGGCTCTATTTCGATGGAGCCTAGGCAGTTTGGAGACGGTAGTCAGATTCTGAGGGTCAGATTTCGAAGGACGTTAATTTGACATTCGTGTGAATCCAGATCCCGAGCATGTGACGTTTGTCGAACTAAGAAGATTCGCTGCGATATTCTGGTACAACCGATGCCTACTGACGGGACGACACCAGGCCCCAATACTTCGGTTGAGCATCCACAGGGATTGTGCAAACATTGCAAACAGCAGAAGCTGGAATGCACTTTGTGAGTTGGGGAGATGATACAGTGTAGAAGTGTCGCCAATTCCTTTCCATATGTTATAGCTTCATGCCGATCACGGAAACTCGATTCAAGAAGAAACGAGGTAGGTCGTTTTCTCATTATATGCTACTGAAACAAGTCTACTAAACTTCCCGATAATCGATAGAGGAAGAACAAGCAGCAGCAGCGGTGGCAGCAGCAGCAAAAGCCTCGGATCCGCCAGCAACTGCTTCTTCGATATCCAAGCAACTTCCGAACTACGCTTACGCTCCGAGTAGCGGGCCCTTGGCTTCGACTGAATCACCCAAAGACGACATGGGTTCACACATAAACTCGACTTCGGGGACAAGTTCCCTTTCAGGAATTAGACATTCACAGGACTTATCCCTAAGACATGCATCGGCCGTTAATCCGCCTCAGAGGAAATCGTCCTCACATTCTCAGGGAGGAAGATATGAGGGTGAGTTGGTTGTCTTGTTATCGCTAGGCTTTTCGTGCTGATGTCGTCATATACTTTTCCAGGACCCACTTCGATATCTTTCTTGCTGCACTCAGCGCCTTCCTTACCAAGGAGCACTATCGAGGAATACGATCTTCGCAATCATCAAACTTGGCAATTGACGACGGACGATGGGGATGGGCTAATCAGAGTCTTCAATCCTCCACCAACTGCAGAAGCCAAAGAAACCGCCAACTCGCCATCTCAGGGTCTTTCCGGTCACAGTGTCCTGTCGTCGAAACTCATTTCGTCACTCATCAACTCGTATTTTCAGCATGTTGCACCTCTGTTTCCGATCGTGGCCAAATCTGACTTTATCAAAGGACGAAAACCGCCTCCATTATTACTATATGCGATGGCTGGTGTAGCCGCAACCAGGCGAGGAGTATCGCGAGATGTTTTCAATGCTATTCGGACAATCATCAATGGTATTATCAGGAATAATGATGTGTTGAGTGACGCGTCAATAGAAAACGTGCAAGCATTAGTAAGCTTTGAATATTTCCAGTAACCCGAGTAATGCGAATTTGACATTGAAATCGGTACATTCCTTCACAGCTCATCTTAGGTATGGCTGCAGACCTACATGCACAACCAGTTTCGACTGCGGTCAGTGCATCTGTCACTCGTCTGGCGGCTGCAATACGAATGGTGAGTCCCGTGTCCTTTTGCTCCATTTTGGAGACTGATGGTTTTGTCACAAGGCCCAAAATCTGGGTCTACATCGGGAGAGTGTCGCGTCATCGCAAGATACTGAGGAAATGGAGAATATCGAATTACGCCGGAGAGTCTGGGCTGCATGTGTGCTTTTCGATCGGTGGTAAGCTATTTGTATTGCGGAAAGACCTCCACCGATAGCTCACGAGCTCTGCATACACAGGTGTGGCGCATCTCTGGGTCTGCCATTACTTATCGATCTCCAGGATTGCGACTGTCTCGTGCCAGCACCGTACGAATTCGTTCGAGAGGCTAATCCTCCACAGTGGCAGATTGTCGATGACCCACCGTACAGTCATCTCGCGGAGCACCTGAAGTTATCGGTGTTGATGGGCAGAGTACTAAAATGTATATACAGGTAAGTGTTGCAATGATCTTCGCGGAATTCACGCTACTTGATAGCTGAATATCTCTCGTGTACAGCCCCGTTGGCTTGATGCATACAACGAACGAGCAACTGGGGGCTCTTATCAGCGACTTGAGCCAATGGCAAGCACAATTACCCCCCAATCTGCAGTACACCGGGCCGGACTCGAGTGCAGGGGCAGGCATGCTGCACGCATCTTTCACTGCGCTCCAATTCTTGTAAGAGAGTTGTCCAAGGAGATACACTGTGGTCATTACGTCGATACTCATCCCGAGACTTGTTCTATTCAAACAGGATGTGGCGACCGTTTCTACGACTTCAGTTCACATTGCCCAAACACATCAAATTGGCTATGAATATCGCTACCTGGTCCAAATTGCTCAAGTTGTCGCATGAGGTTATAGAATGGCTAGAGCGCCACGAAGATGCTTTGGATACTATTTAGTTAGTGATTGCCTCCCCTCCTCAAAGCTTGGTTGGTGGTTGACAAAAGTGGGCTTTCAGTGTTTTCGCATATGCTATCTCCAACTGCGCTCTGATTCAGGTAAGTGTCTTCTCAGTATCGATGTCGGACGTCCTTTGAACCAAAATTTCTCTACAGTATCACACTTGGGTTCGCCGCCGGGAAGAGACGTCTCTACGAGCCCTCGAGACTTTGCGGAACATTGTTCAGAGGTGGGAAGCAGCGCTCCAGCCAGGTCCGTACCAGTCTTTCTCGACATCATTGTCTAGCTAATACTTTTCTTTCACTCGCTTTGAATGTATACAGATCACATGAGTATTCGGCGAAAGGTAAAGTCCGCATCCACCTTTTAACATCAGGCTGCAACCCTAATAGTACCCCCTCATTGCAGACTATCGAAGTGATGACACTGCTATATGAAGCCGCCAAGAAAGCTCATAAAGACGATTTGCAAATCAATCCCTCAGCCTTAAACCCTACGACGGGAGTTAAGAGGCGCCATCCCGATATGTTAAGAAAGATCGTCTGGAGACCGGATCCCAATCAGCCTAGTCATGGTGTCTTTGTCGCAACGGATCTTGACCCCAATTCAGAACTGTTGACCGATCTTGCTCCGAATACATTGATTACCGGTACTCAAGATCCCAGCCCAAGAGATCAACCAAATGGATCGCAAACAACGCCTCAGATGCAATATGGAGCGACGCCAGGATCGATGTCTGCCCAACCTATCGGCCAATGGTCCAACTCGGGACCCGCCAATAGCGAGAATGTGACATACCTTCACCTTGACCCAGCGCTCACGTATTTACCGGACATGCAGGAAGTACCTGCTACTGGTGAGGCATATGATACGGCTATGTTGCTGAATATGTTCGATCAGGCGGTGGGTCCACCTCTCGTGCTATCCCTGTTCAAGGAAATCCTAAAACTTTTGTTCTCTGCAGGGTAATCAGTCAACAGTGACACAAGCTGCTTTAGTTGACCAAAACATGTTGGAAGGGCTACCAACCGGGTTCGACTGGAATGCATGGGATACGTATTTCAACCGTTTCGACGGACTCTCAACTCAAATAGGAGACAATGGACTCAACGCCGGATCAGCTTTGGGTTCAGGACCGAAACTCATTTGAACATGTATGCATAATCAGCTGACGAATACAATTAGACTACATATAATGCACTCGCTTTTCCCGCGATCGAAGTTGTAAAAAATATATTCTTGATATGTCATTGGAACGACATATTGCTGACCTGTTTATAGATCCCGTGTATCAACTTGCATAACTCAAGGCGGGACTAACAATCAAAGTTCACAGATATAGTACAAGACAACTGTTTCTCCTCGACGCCTTCCACTGTCTTCGCCTCCTCATGTGTTCGCATTTGTTTACTGTCCATGCGTCTGTCGCAGCTTGCCCATTCGCCTCAAGCGGGGGTAGCTTACGTGCTGCATGTATCCGGGCGAATACTCCCTGTCAGCCTCGAATTGCTTCATGTGTCCGGGCGAGTACTCCCTCTCGGGCACAAGCTGCTCCTTATGTCCAAAGAGAATCATGTTCAGTCCAATTTATGCGGCTCCACACGTTTCCAATGACTTACGGAACTCTCAGCTTGATCAGCCAGCGGGATGGTTTGAGTGACAGGTTGCGAGGGAGCCATGGAACTGACGGGAAGAGTATTGACGGCGGATGGTGCCGAGGTGATTCCTCCAGTGATCCTTACAAGGGGATCTGAAGAGGCACTCGTAGAGAGTATAACGGAAGATAGAGAGTGAGACACGACTGCTTGACTTGCGACAAATGACGGCTGCGAGCTGGAAGAAGCGACAAGTGCTGCAGAGTCGGAATTGCTAACCATCGCGTCAACCGACATCAGTTTCATGTTGGCGTTAGGTATCATGTCTCTTGAAGCTACGTTGACAGTCAAGCTGGACCTAATAAGGCTAAGGTAAGCTGCTTTTGCGTAAAGAATGCGATGTAGCCACATTCGTCTTACGGTTTGACACCAGAAGATGCGTAAACGCTGATAGGAGTACCCCCTCCGCAGAATTCAGTGACATTGCCTGTACACAGATTTATTAGCTGTTGTAATGATATTGGCATCTTTGTTGCAAGGCTCACCAGAGCATTTCCATGAACAAGCTTCAATTGGTTGAACGGCACCGTAAGTCTTACTTTTACTGCAGAAACAATCTATAATTGCATTACCGATGGTTAGGGAAGAGAAGCTCAGCGACTTACGCTTCTTAGCTACCTGGAAAGAATTGTCATTTCACTCACTGTTGCCGGTCAAAGCTGTCCAAGGGAATCCCAACTGCGAGCAAGTGGCTCTGCATAGAGTTCCACTCATACCTCCACTGTTCGTATTATAGTCCGGTGCGGACACCATGGTACCGGGCGCAAAGCAGCCTATGAATAGTTAACAGTTCATTGACTTCCTGGTTACGAATAGTCGTAAGAGCTACTCACCAACATATCCAGCGACCCCATCTGGGGTAGAGTAGACCAAATGTGATCTTGGCACATCATATAACATCAACTTACCCCCTCCTCCGCAGAATTGGTTAGGATTCCCTAAGCATTTGGAGTTGCAGTCTGAATCGAGTCGTTTGACAGCGCCTCCGTTTTTCCAGTTGATCTCGTTGGCTGCATAACATGACCCAGCATTCTCCGTTCCAGCATACTTGAAACCCTGAGCTTGAGCCAATTTTATGCAAGTTTCGGTATTCATAAGACTGGTGTAGTATCCATAAGCTGGCAGAGTGAGTTGATTATTGTAGCCTTCTGTATAACATCCCAGGTAGCCCAAGTCACCTGTCGAGCTATTCCATAATTTGTTGACACTTTGCAAATACGACATTTGGGGAGCAACCTTGTAGACGGCTACTGTGATGGCGGAACCACAAGTCTTATCCGATACGCCTGCAAGCAGAGACATAAAGGAATTAGCTACATCATCATCTTCAGGGGCTCTCTTCAACCCTTACCTGCGCAAGCGACGTTGCATATACTGTCAGGTACGACATTCTTTGGCATACTTTCTCCGCAGATACACTTATCTATGTAACGGCGCGGAGTGTTAACTTCCTTTCAGTAGTCGCTGCAACGACAATACTCACTTCCTTGGGAAACTCCGCTCAGCGTATAACCTTTCAAAGAACAAGCCTCCGCACACAGGTTGGGAGAAACTAGAGAAGAAGTGTAGTAGAATTGTTGCATCGTTGTCGGATCGCTGTAACAGCCCTGGAATCCAGACTCCGCACCGGTGGATTCAGGATGCTCATAGCCGGCAGTAGTCGAGACATCCATGGCGACCGGGCTTCCACAGAATTCCGACGAATTGCCTGATGATACATCAGGTCTTGTTGTCAGAACCCCAAACACAGGGCGAACAAAGAAAGGTACAAGATGATTAACATACCTGCGCATTTACTGGTACATATTATCTCAGGTAGAACACCTCCTCCAGCCCAAGTGTTTCCACAGAAGCACTCTACAATGGGAGGGTGCATTAGTCAACATACTTTCCTTCCGGCTGCGATACTCGAGGTGCTGAAAAAGAAGGTAGACATCACTCACGATCCCCAGTGTAGGTTCCAGACAACGCATAGCCTTGGGCTTTACAGGCTGCTCGGCAAGTCTGACTTGTCATAAACGGAGACTGATACTTGTAAGCGCTTAATCCCTTGACACCGTTTAGATCGGCAATGTAGCATGCTATATGAAACAAAGTTCCCATTATCGATTAGGAAACACTCATAATCGGGGTTGCGGGTGGCGATAAGCTTACACTTCCAGCCTGGAGGGGTAGGAGGTACCTCGACGTCCGTGACATCAAAGAGCGACATCCTGTAATTGCCACCACAATTCTGCTGGCTATTTCCGGGACAAAGTGTGTCACAGGATGAAAGCGGGAGGACTTGTGTCGGTTTGATCGTATTTCCGCAATAACACCATGTTCCCAGTTCGTTACCGGCGAGTGTGTAGTTGAGTGAAGCACAACCTGTCCGACAGATGTCATTCGTCATTTTCGGGTTACTGAAAGAGTACTCGTTCATCACTTTCGTGGTCCCGGCATCAGAGTAGCACCCCTTCCAACCACTCGGTGTACCTGGTGGAGGAGTTCCAGCCGGTGCTACCTTTGAGTCGAAGATGTCTAGGTTGAACCCTCCACCACAGTTCTCGGTGGAATTACCGGCGCATTTCATGTTGCAATAAGCTGATGGCGCCCGGGCTGATGTCGGCATAGTTGTTCCACAAAAGCATTTTTGACCATTCTCCAACCCTGCCAAACTGTAATTGAAGCCGACGCAGGCTTGTTGGCATACGGCCGGCGTCATCGTCGTAGTTGAATATGTGTATGCGTTCATGGCAGACCCTGCTGGTGAATCGACCCAGCAACCAATGTATCCCGTGCTGTGTTCCCTTTGAGCATCTTCGAACGACCGAGTCGCAGCTGACGTGTTGTAGATTTCGATAGTCGTCTGGCCACCACAGGTGATGGTGGTATTGCCGCTGCAGGGTTTATCACATTGACTGTCTGGAAGCCATTGACCACCAGTGAATTTGTCCGAACAAAAGCACGCTGCGGGAGGAAGGCACAGTAAGTAATGCGGTCATCGACTCTTAGAGACAGCTCTAGCCTTACTGTTGCCATTCTCAACACCACTGAGGTCATATCCCATCTCATTGCATCCGTTCTGACAGAACTGCGGCGTCATCCAGGAGGGGTGCCAGAAAGTATTACCTTGCAGCGCTTTCACTCCAGAGCCTTCGGCGTAACAACCTGTAACCGGCGAACTCTCAGTAGACGATAACATCAGTACAGTTCAAGCTCGAAAATCAACATACCTTGTCTCCCCGGAGGTCTATTGGTGCCTGAATTTGGGCCATGATCCCCCGAGACCAGCATTATTTGCATATAGGTTGAACCACCGCAAGTTTGAGAGCTATCGCCTGTAACCTCATGGGTGAAGGTCAGATAAATATTATGATGGGAAGATTGCAAGGCACTAGCTCACCACTGCAAGGTCGGTTACATTGAGGGTCTGGTAAATACGATCCAGAGCCAACGGTGTAGCTGTTTCCGCAATAACAGCTAATGATAAAAAGCTTTCAGTTAATATACCGTAAACTAGGTTGTGAGGGCAATTATATAACTCACGTGTTTCCGTTGTAGACGCCTGCCCATAGTGTGTCTGTAGCGGCACAGCCAGATACACAGACATCGCGAGTCATTCCGTTCGATGTAAACGAATAGGTTGCGGCTTTGATCAAACTTTCTGAAGCAGAGTCCGTTGGTGTCCTGTAACAGCCGGTTCCGCCGACCGTTGGCTGATCGGTATAATACACAATCCAGTTGTAGACATTGCCACAGTATTGGCTCGAGTTGCCTATAGAAACATTTCAAAGCCAGGTCAAAAAAAACAACCTTCTGCTACTGGAAGCTTGAACATACCTGGGCAGGGCAGCGTACATGAGTCGGGAGATACCAAGGCTGTCGGCGCAACACTGTCTCCACAAGCGCACGCCTGGAAGAATATGAGGGATTTTGAGTCAAGCAAGCCATTGCGAGTACGCGCAGCAGGGGAAGCCTCCTACCCAGTTTCCTGCTCGCCTGATCATGGCGGCAACCTTCTTGTTTGATTTACCACAAAGTGTGGTGCACTGAGTTACTGTGAGGTTTGTTTGATCGTAGTAAACTGGAATCGTTCCACCCATAGTCGGGAACTTCTGAGAATCTTCATAGCAACCCGCCTTGCCCCAGTTGCTACCAACCGGTGCAAGGCTTGTATTATATTGATCCTCTGGTGCAGCTACTAGAGGTCCATCTACTCCAGTAAGAGCGCTGACATCCAGTGGTGCAATAGCCGGATCGCAAGTCGGTTTCGCTCCACTCTCCCCTTAGATTATGAGCAACCGTTTCAGTGCACTGATTCTTTGTGTCAGCTCCCGGGATGGTGCTATACTCACATAAAAGATTACAGCCAGGTAACCTGGGAATTGGTACCTCATCCTTATTACCGGTGGGCTCTACAAGAATTCCCTTACTCGGTACGCAGGCCCTCGCTTTCGCTGCATCGAACATTCCGGCGAAGGCTGCACACTGAGTAAACGGCCTGTCATGACGTGTTCAGCCGTGAGTGAGTCAAAAGGCCAGAGATCGCGCCAGAGGAATAGTAGCGTTGCCACTTACATAGAGGAGCCGACATTCACGCATCGTGGATCATTTAAAGCCTTCCTCAAAACGTCTATGTCCCAGCTATGCGAGAGTTCAACTCATTTTAGAACGGAAACTAACAAAAACTGTCGTTCTGTACGAAAGACACCTTACCCGTTCATGAAATCGGCATGGATACCGTAACCTGAGGAGGTACATTTGCAATAAAGGGCGATCCATCAGCTGGCCCATCATCGTCGTCGAATACATATCACTGCACAAGGCCACCAACGAATTTGCCTTACCAGTAGTATCCCCATTAGCCCATGTGAGGTGACCTTTGATGGTCTGATTTATTCCGATCGGCGGGATCTTCCACGTGAACTCGAGCAATATCTTTTGCGAGACATGCATCATCATTACGGTAACGGGGCCCTGATAATAATCAGAAATAGCGTACCATCGGCAGACGGACTGGGTGGCTCTGCGGGCATCTTCCAGCATTTGGTGGGTTACTCGGGAACTGTGAGTTAGACGTTGCTCAGGCTCCAGGGGGAAAGAGCTTCGGTCCATAATGTTGCTTACCGTCATATGTGACATGTCAGGTTTATACAGGTTGATACCGTCCCAGCTGTGAGTTGTCGGTCTCATCAGCCATGTTACCGGGATAGGGTACCAAGCAAGAGCGGTTCGAAATTGAGAGTTTGCCTACCATGACGGAAATTTCAACTCTGTTTTAATGCCAGTATTGCAAGGCGTTTCGAAGTTGAAGTTCGGTCCGTTCTGAAGAACAACGAAAATCAGTTCGCCGTGACCTTCCTCCGGGTCATGCTGTTCCTTACATAGAGGTCACTAGCGGTACGTTGGCATTGAAAGGTAGAGTATGGAGGAGTCGAAGCAGCCTTGGAATTCGGATTGCCAGTGACCATCCGTAGGCCTTTCGGGAAGGGTTCAACTGATGTGTTGAAATCCTACGATACAGGAGCGAACGAGGCACAAGGTCCACCATCAATCGTATACCTTTCTGTAACTCAGTGTGACAAAACGTATTGAACAGGACTTACGTTGCGCCCTAGAAAGTAGTAGAACCTGTTATTGGTTACCATAGAGAGAAAAGTAGTTGAGGGGTCTCCAGGTTTAGTTATCCAATACATTTGAGGCTAGCATAGAGAAGGTGAGCCCTGCGAGGATGGGCGCAAAGATGACACATATGATAGCTTACCATCCAGTAACTCGACTTGTCTGCCTGTAATTCGATAGTAGTACATGGAGACGCATTCAGCTCTTCATAATTATAGGCTGCTTTGAAATTGCTGCCACCCTGTCAGATAAGAATCAGCGGTAATCAGCCGGAGGGTGTACAAGCAAGGGGCAAGGGGTCTGTAAGAAGGCCTCTTACGATTATACGATGCATATGCGCCGACTGTTTATTTGGGCTGATTATCGGATCTAACTCTTCCCTCACCAGCGTGGGGATACTGATATGCTCAAGTATGATCTATTGTCAGCACCTATCTTTCAGCAACCCAGAGTATTACTTACACATCCATATGCCAAGCATCTGAAAGCGAATGTGCAAACATCCATTAGCCTTACTTTAAACTAGGTGTCAGCGCCTTCCAAGTTTTGCGTACCTTGTTGGCTTAGTCCAAAGCTGGACATGAAGATGGCCAAAGAAATGACCTGAAGAAGGAGTCTGTGCCTCATATTTGGTGATACCACAAAGGATTCCTGGATGAAGTTGATGTGTAGAACGATTCACGCGAGAAGTTGAGAAGATGCTCGGTTTGTTTGGACAGCACCAGGCGTGTCGAGATAGGTAGTGTGCTACTAAGCAGTAGTAGTCCGCGAGTGAATTAAACACTTTGATAAGGAGGATAGCTAGTATTTATCAGTCATTCGAGAGCGTTTTATATGTATCAGCTAGAAACACCCGACGACGAGTTTGCATGTGTACTGAGATCCTGGTGGCGATAAAAAGTGCTTCTATGCTCACTCAGAAAACGTTACAGGCGAAGCATTGGAACCGACACGGTGGATTATCCAGCTGAGGAATTCTCCTGTGAATTCGGGTACCTTATCGGATTACTTCGAAGTCTGCAGAAGAAATGGCAAAGCATATTTATTCTAGACAAATTCACAAGTCAAAGTAATATCGGGGGAACTGGAGCTGACGAAGCAATGGTAGTGGTTTCAAGAATTGGAATGTTCGCTGGTAGAGAACGCCAATCAGTTGAACACACTTATAAACTTCAAGAGTATTCAGCCAAGGTTATGCGCAACGTCGCGGGCTTCAAAGTTGCAAGCCCGAGTGCAGAGTCCTAAGTGGCCCGAAGTCTTACCCCTTCGGTTGTTGCACACAGTCAGAGCTGAGCTTTGAAGAGCCCTGATTCAGGGCCATAGCCTGCAATTACGATACTGTAGCAAATGGAACCTTCCAGGAGTATTCAAGGTATCGTTGCAAAATCAGCACCATCGTTTGCAATGACGGACGCTTCTCTCTTCTGTCACCTCGAAGTATTCCATGTGAACAGCTTGTGCAAAGCGGTTGCATCGTTCACCCTGCCTGCCAGACTCCTCTCACTTGAGGATGTACGAGTTCTGCTGTTTCTATCATCAGTTTAGAGCTTCAGATTCTCCTGAACAGCTCCTGAGGCGTCCCCTGGTTCCTCGTCCCAGAACTCTCACGCGAGTACTTCGATAGCTACCCGGCATTTCGTCGTTGAGAGAGCCTTTAGGAGCGCTCTAGGTAAACTTCCAGGGTAGCCTTTGCGCTAGAGGAAGGGGGATCTGAAAGAGGGGACGAAACCACGCTTGATCGCCTATCGAGGTTGCAGCAATCTACTGCTTTGGAAACCATCGGGGGCTGTCTAACCTGCCGTCTGATAGGCGCACAAACAAACGGGTAGGCTGATGGTAGGTGCTAAGTGTACGAAGGATAGGAGGAGAAGCGGATCCGGACAATACGATAGCCACGGTGAGCAACGCGACTTTTCTGCGCCGAGTAATTTCCGTTCCTCTTCAGTCGCTGGATGAAGGGCCGGACTATAATAGATTTTGAATTATATACGTGGTCCAGAGACCTGCTCTATGCATGACGCGTTGTTGTAAACAATATTGCCCCTATTTATTATGAATCGACAATCGATACTAGTTTCCCACACCCACCTGCAAGTCGTTTCCACGATCGAACGATGAAGGACCTGAAGAAGGATGATTCCTTTCAAAGGAGAGGCTGGAAAGATATAGTCCTCTCTATCAAGTCCAAATCCTTCCTGTCATCTACGATCAATACACAGCAACGGTCCGTACCCAATCACGTTACGTTCCTGGACTGCAATCGAGGGTCCAGCCATAATACTGATTATTCAGCTCAACTGCGACAGGCCATAGGAAAGGTGCCTGACTGGCTTAAACCTTGATAAACTTTCTGGCACCGATGACAGGATTCCACTTCCTTCCGCTTGAAATCTAGCTCTACCAGCTATGGCCATTCGTTCCCTTATGCGGTTGAATAGAGTTGGTACCTCCAGGGTGTAGTCCCTTGAACCCCCTGTCACATTCGCTTACATGCCGCGTGGTCCGCAGGTAGCTCTCTCACAATAACTTCAAATCGACAGGTGGGGATTGATTGATCAGTTTCGAGCGTCTCGTTAAATCGAGCTCCAATGCGGTTTGGGGTATGATGCGGTCCTGCGGTCCTCACGGCGACGAGCCATTCCGGCCTCCAGTAATCCAGTGCTCTATAGACAAGGCGTCTGAGAGAACAACATAGTCATCCAGTGTCACACCTTTCTTCTCAATCTCAAAGACAGTGGAGCGACTGTGAGCGTCTGGTGTCCTCCATATCAAGCTGGTCAGACCGTTGCCATGAAGGCCTACAAGAATGTATTGAATGGACGAAAAAGCAGACACACTCATCGCATCGTGCGAGCAGGAGGGCAGCACGTAGCTAATGGTCAGAAGGGAGCATATAATAGCAAGACCCAGGCCAGTGACGCGTTTTATGCTGAGATTCTTTGCCATGGTAAAGGAGGTAGCGGTAAAAAGATTGGTGGTGAAAGTTCCGGGTCCGACTGAATCTGTTGATCGTTAATATATATGGTGTATCCACCATCGTGTCGAGGGCTGCAGGAAGGGGGATTGGAACTGTAATGTGTAAAGCATATCTTTATAGTGTACCGTGGCCGCGATGTTGATATGGAGCTCGGTGTGTCCTGTCTCCTAATTATTCCAGCATACTGGCTTGAGACACACACAGAAGACAGAACGCTTGACCCCTGACCTGAAACAGCCCTTGAAACCGGCTCAAACACAGAATGTGTTTTCGTGTTTCAGTATACTTGCTTCCTGGCTGCCGTTTTTTGCCATGCTGCGCGTACCACGAGCTGTACCGAGCAACTAGCTAGGCAACTCAGATAAATAACAAATACTCCTCTCCACAGGTCACCTAGTGGCACAACCTCGATATTTAGTATACATTGTCCTTGCCGCCTTCTTGTAGGACAAACAAGCCTAGCAAGGTGCAGCCTACAGTGCGCATAGTTCACCGCATTGCGAGAACACGGAACGACAATAGTAATAGTCAAGGTTGTTGAAGCAAATGCAGAAAGTTCGGAGAGTGATGGACTGAGAGGTGTGGCCCAAGCATTACTACCTTCCCCAAGATGCGCTCGTCCACATTACAGATCTTGGGCGATACGGGATTTCGACATTCCACCCGCGAGCCCAAAAGTCACTAGTGTCGACGACCAGGAATCGTCAGTCGATCTCGTAACCGGTTTAGTAATTCTGGAACACGAAGCGTATAGTCATGGGAACCGGTCATGACCCCAGGATCATTCCCTCTGGTGCCGCATGTAGACCGCTGGCAATACCTGAAACGAAGTTATAGTTGTCCGCTAGTTAGCGTCTCATCTTATCAAGCCAGATAGAGTAAGGAAGATGACGGCAGAGCGCCATGTCCGATAAACGTCTCAAGACTCACTCGAGTTCCTTGTTCCTTCCACCAATGATCCAATGTTCCATGCCCAACGCCTCGGAAAGGATGGCATAATCGTCTGAGAACATGCCTGGCTGCTGAATCTCGTAAACGGCGGAACGGCCAAGTGCATCTGGACTCATCCATATCAAATTGGTCAAGCCGTTGCCGTGTAACGCGACGAAGATCTGCTCAACTCAAATAAGGCACGCGCATAATCAGCAAACGTCTCAGAGCGTCCGGGTAACTTAGCACTCACGGTGGTCCTGCTGAGCTTTGTAACCTGTTCATCCTTAGGAGTCGCGTCATTGAACTCTTCAATATTGACTTCCGCGAAATCTTCCTTCTCCAACGCCTTGAGTCCGGCCACGAGCAGCTCATGCGCCTCTGCTGTCAACGTCCGATGAACCGCATCCTGACGCGAAAGGTAGGTGATCACGGGTTTTGATTTGGCGTGGCTGGGATCCTTGAGCGATACCGGGCCTTTGTAGTTCCTGAGTATCGGCTGTTTCAAGTCGTGTATCCAGTTTGAAGGGACCGGTAATCGGAAAGCTCGATCCCTGTTTACGTACGGCGCAGATGAACCTTGTATCAGTGCAGTTTGAAACTTATGGAAAGGGTATCATAATCGACCTACATTGGTTTGGGTGACCAATCCATATGCCCAGACCAACGGTCAGCAATTGTCACCATATCGAACCGAAATAGCTTCAAGCTATTCGCTCTCGCTTGCCATTCTTCTTTGAACTCCAAGGCAGCTCTAGGGCTGTTCCAACGGAGGCACGATATTAGCCTACGATTCTGAGGGAAATAGAGGATTCATTCGGACAGGGGTGCACGGACACCTACAAAACGCTACCAAGGAAGAACTGGTTCAGTCTTGCATGATCGAACACCTTGTCCGGATTTGCGTGGGAAAAGATAAACCTTTCGATTGGCGGTAGTTGATCGATAACCGATTTTCCTTTGACCAGCGTACTTTTCTGCTCGAATGGATTCACGAGGACTGACGTATACACGCGCCATGCTCCAAGGAACATCTCGCCGACGAGATGATAAACTGGATCGTACGGATGGCGGACACTAGTCAACGACTGACCCTAACAGTTTCCTTGGATCGACTCACAGTGATCCAGGACTAAACACACGCAAGGCCACGAGGAAAAAAGTCAATTGATTCGAGCTTCTTTAAGAATTCTAAAGACTTACAGGTCTTGTCGTTGAAGATCAACTGTGGGGAGGAAACTGGGCGTGTCAGAGATAGTGGGTGACATCACTTGAACAACATTGTACTCACCGTTGATCCCTCAACGACTTCGACTTCATCGAGGTATAGCCCAAGATATTGGGCTTCAACTGGCGAAACCAATTTTGCGAGGCCGTCGTGAAACTCCGGGTGCTGATTGTTGTCGGGCGAGTTTGTTAATATGTATTTTAACTCCGGAAACGCCCAAGTACGACTAGAGACAAAGTACCAGGTATGGTTTTTCCAGTAGGCGTTCTCGATTAGCGTGAATCCTTGAGCATGGGCGATAACTGTTGTCTCCACCGAGTCTTGACGGCGGTCATGAGCGTGCAAAGAGTGCTGCTTGGATTTGCAAATTGCGGTACTGACGGAACATGGCGAATTGTTCATGTATTTGACGGCGAGAAGGAAGCCCATTACTAGAAGCACTAAGCCATAGCGCCTGTCTTGATACTTGAAGAACGACATGTGGAGCAAACTCGGAAGGATTTTCAGCTGAGTTTAAGTCGGGTTGTGATCGTTGGTGACAGGTCGCTTGTAAAACGATGCAATGCAACAGCAATGGCGAGACCTAGTCCTGTTAAATTTGTTATATGATGCTGCTTTGTTGCGTCGTGTCGCTTCGCTAGTGACCCCTATCAACGAGCGATATATTTCTCCCTGCCAGCAGTTGTCCCCTCGGCGAGATATTTTAGACAAAGCAGAGGAGTAGCTAGTGGAGTGACACCAGCGGGGAGATAAGCAAAGCCTGGCCTAAAAGGGTAATTCGACGTGTTCGCCATCCTTCTATGTCCCGCTGGAAGAGCAGATGTTCCTTCCTTGGTCCTTTCTGTATCACGGCAGCCCACGCCGCGGCGCAGTTAGTTGTATGGGAAAGATGTGCTGTGCTGGTGTCTGACCAGATCCAGGGCGTTGTTCAGCTATTCTCCCTGGTTTCCACGAGGTGCGCGATGATGCTGACGGAACGAGACTCCTCAAGGGGTAATCTACACAATCAGTCACCCTTTCTAACGTTTCAGCGTGGGGTGCTGCAGCTCGTGCTGCCACTCTTCCTGCAAGTCCCGACTGTCAACCGACGTTTCAGGTTCGTTCATTCGATAATAGCTTCCGGCCACGCCAGTGCCACGTGCGGAAGGTGGAGGCGCGTGTGGGCAGGACGAGAGGAAGCTGGAGGAGCTCGGAGATCGATGGTCGCTGCAAAAAGTCACCACGGGCTCGAAGGCGGGACTGATAACGCCAGCAGCAGGATTTGCATTTCGATCCAAGCCGATGGTATGCTCGTACGACCGTTCGAGCTAGGGGGACACTCCTGGAAAAGCTCCTCCCCTTGCTTGCGACTTTCAGCGAACGATTCAATCGACCAGACCTTCAACTTCCTCCTCAACGGTCCACCTTCTATGCTGCCCGTCCGTGCACTACCTTGGCAGTTTATATCACAGCGAAATTGGAACGATAACGAGCGACTCTGGGAAACAGGAACAGCAGCTGATCTAGCGCACCACAACCATCAACTTGTATGAAAAAAAGAAGGCAGGAGGTTTGCGGATTTGAGGGATACCGGCAAATACGTACAACCATTCTAGGTGACTCCGAATTCAGGTTTCGCAGTTGACTAGGTGGATGCAGTTGACTAGGTGGATGCGTCGCAGCTGACCTTTTCATAGGATAATCTCGAACGTTCAAGCAGACAACCAATCAGGCAAGCTACAACCAAAAGTCTTCTGTCTACCGGCCGTACACCCGAGGCGCACGCATACTTCTACCGCACCGAATCACTCTTCCTCGACGGGCGTCGTCAACTTCTGTCGTATTCGGTTTACCAGTTCAACAGCGTCGAAAGTGTAATCCTTCGACCCGACCAGGATACCTGGGTCATTTCCTCGTATCCCACAGGTAGATCGCTCGCAGTAGCTAATAGTGGAGCGAAGCAATCAGCATGTCAGCCATTGAACGAGCTCCGTCATTCATACGAGGGATTGTCTAAAAGGGGAGGATGCAACCTACTCGGAATCGGTCCGCCCTCCGATAATCCAATGCTTTATCCCCAACGCCTCGGAAAGTACCGCATAATCGTCGATGAACAACCCCTTTTGCTGGATCTCGTAGACGGTGGAACGTCCGCGTGGGTCGGGAGTCATCCAGATCAAGTTCGTCAGACCGTTACCATGCAACCCGATGAGAATCTATCCGATGTGTTCGTTTGGTGGTTAGACGACGCGGCCTTGTTGTGAATGGCAGCTCATCACATCAAGGGGGAAAATTCGGCTTACGGTGGTCCTGCTCAGTTTGGCCACCTGTTCATCCTTCGAATCAGCATCAGTAAACTCCTCAATATGCACCTCTGCGATCCTATCTTGCTCCAGCGTCTGCAGTTCAGCAACAAGCTGTTCGTGAATTTCACCCTTCAATCGTCGATGGGCCGCAGTTTGACGGGATATATACGTGATCACCGGTCTCGATAGCATGTGGCTGGGATCGACAATGCTAACAGGACCGGCGTAGTTGGCGAGAATACGGTCCTTGAGGTCAGTAAGCCATCGTTCGGGTACCGGCAGTTTGAATGCGAGATCCCTGTTATCATGCAAGAGCAGTCAATCATCAACATCAGTGATCGCACCTCTCGGTCCTTGTATTGCGTATCACCGCGCACATTGGCTTGGAAACCCCTCCTCCCATGTGTCCAGACCTGCGATCTGCGATGATGACATTATCGAATCGATACCATTTCCCGCCAACTGCTCGCCTCTGCCAATCCCGTTCAAATTCCCACTCGGCTTTGGGGCTTTACGAAGAGGTACGCAATATATTACAGGAAGTCAGTAGCTGCTATCCTGCGTTGAAGCTGCCAGACATGCTAGGGTTACTTACAAGCAGGTTTCGAAAAACCACTTGTTCAGACCCGCATGATCGAAGAGTGTGTCCGACGAGACATGCGCGAAGATGAGTCGAGCGATCTCTGGAACTCGGTCCATAACGGATCTCGGCGTCGCTGTAGACGACGGATCCGATACCGCTTCGTTCGCGTCGTATAAAATCGAGGTGTATGTTCGCCATGCGCCGAGGAACATCTCGCCTACGACGTGGTAGTCTGGGTATATTGCAATAGAGGAACTTATTAGTGGAGCCTACGATATCCTAGCAAGAATGGGAACGTACAGTGGTCCAGATCTGCGGAACAGAATAGGGGATGGTGTCGGTTGTAAGCCGAACAGACTTGGTCATTGTCTCCCGTTATACTTACAGATTCGGTCATTGAAGAACATCTTGATATCGTGAGAAAAGGATAGGGGTAAGTCAGCTCACAACATGGATTCTGCGTGCACCAAACTGACCGAAGTTCCTGGTACGACATGGACTTTCTCCAGTGCCAATCCCTTTGCGTTAGCCTCTGCCAGGCTAAGTACCTGGACGACGCTATCGTCTGTCTTGGTTGTCTGCCCATGGTCCGGGCCATTCGTAACTACCAAGCTGACTTCGGGTTGAGACCAGGGCTTTGACGTGACAAAATACCAGGTGTCGTTTCGCCAGTACGCATTCTGAATCACGCTGAAACCGGGTGCATGGGCAAGGAACGTCGTCTCGCCATGATCTCGAGCCTGGCTGACGACACTTGAAACCGATCCCGAAAAGGTGTTCTGACTCGCGGCTTTCCGGACGACAATCTCCCCTCCATCATCATCGTCATCATCGTCGTCGTCATTGTCAGGGATAGCAAAGCCGGATTCGAATGCCTTTACATCGGAAGTGCCACCTCCAAGCCATCCGTGTTCAAGCTGAACTGGGACTATATCATGCAGATGACAGCCTGGGTCGTCAGCAGCGCACAAGGAGATCAAGCCCCTCAAGTTGATGATGCCCCAAACGATGATTGCTGCCGTGCTACCCGCCAGGATCCGCAAGAATATGTAGAGGCGACGTCGGTCCGCGAGAGACTTCATGGTGTTGACTGGGTTGTCTGTATGGACGGGAGGGGAAAAGGAGTAATGATGGCTAATAGGGGTGATCCACCCTGGTTGGTTCTCTCTCATCCGGTATATATCATGTCAGGCCTTACATATCAAGCGTTTCAACGAGCCTCCGTAAACACCAAATCGCATCAGAGTATTTACTTCTGGATTGTCGGATTCGCGGATTCGCTAATTGCTTTGCGCTTCCCTACCCGTGCGCACATTCAGGAAGCAAAGGATGTTTCGGGATATGTCCGCTCACCAAATGCCACTTGTCCTGCTGCGGAAAGGAGCTGGGAAAAGCATTTCTGGTTAAGCTGATTCGGGACTCAGCGGAGGAGCCTTGAAAATTGGGCTCAAGACAAAGTCGCATGACCGCTTCTGGACCTCGAGGGTATCTTTTATTTCATCGAATTGACATGAGTGATTGGGATAATACGAACAGACAGATCGTTATGCCCTGTTGGATAGAATCTCAACAAATTTAAATCTCCTGAAGGACTATCCGCAGAAAGGATAGGGCTGAGCCGCTTGACTCTATCGCCTTGACGTCGTCAATCGTCGGACAACCAGTATCCTTTCGCTTACGCAATCTCGAGTACCCGACAGCTCGTCTCACTATAATGCATGTGAAATGACAAATGGACAAAGGAATACCCACAGGACGTACAACCAGAGACCGCCCTTTGTAAATATATAAGGCAGGGAGTCAGTCAGATCATGTTGACTACCAAATCCTTTCCGCCTTCCAAAATTCCTATTATCCTTCACATCCTGAACACCCTCCCTCTGACTCCCTGGTTACACAACAAGACTTCAGAGTTCCAGGCTAACCCCCTCAGTCAAGATGACGTTCTTCTCATACTTCCCGATTGGCCGCACAGTCCCAAAGTCCGCATCCACAATCCCAAGGCCCCCATCCGTTATCGAAGACGTTCAAAACAAACTCAACGCCATACGGCAGCGCGTGAAAGGACGTGAGTCTCGGGAGAAGCTTGAGGTGGATTATGATTCTCTTCAGAGCCTGGTTTCCGAAGCTGCCGGAACTTTGTGGAAACCACTGGAAAGATGGCTCATAGGCAGAGATTATGATAAGGCCCTGCTCTCGAAGTTTTATCGGCTGTATCGTAGCAAATTGAAAAACACGATGCTCCCGTGGGATCACCACGTCAAAACATCCCTACAAGAGTACTTGGAAAGAGAATTGGGCTTCCTCGATTCCTACATTGAAGATCAACGCCGGTCAAACTTGAAAATCCCTTTGCTGGCAGCCGAGCTATTCGCGGAGGAGATGTTTTCGTTCCTCCGCGACGTACTGGCTTGTAGTGTCGAGATTTTACTGAAGCGTGACTCCTGTAAAGGCAGCAAAAGGGAAAGGAGGGTTATAGAAAAGTGTTTTGCCACTTTAGCTTCCCAGCTTACAAGGACGTCTGGTTCCCTGGTTCCGTCGCCCTCGTCAGCAGCAGAACCCAGTCCTGCAGAGCATCCTTCTTTCGATGGACAAGATACATGGAAGAGTTCTCTACCATCGCAGGGCCCTTCTATATTTACCAGGGCTACAACTGTAAACTCGTCACACAACTCCTCGACTTCCGCCTGCCAGAGCTCACTTTCGATCGTTAGTGCCAACAAGAAGCCCGAGGAATTCAAGAGTTTCCGATACAGTAGCATGAACACTCCATCCGATGAACTCACCAGTACGAGTGTCAGGTACGAGGAAACCAAGCCTCCACCCGAGAACTCAAAACTCGGATGCCAAAGAGGAGGGAACCGTTTACGTAAAATTCGTAGGCAGTATGATTAGCTTTACAGGCAACAGCGAACATTTCTTTGTCAAAATTCATCTTCATCGTGTACTTCCATCTCATCTATTGGCTTATATGTAACAATATGTCCCTTTGCTCGATGACGGATGTGTATGTGATGTATAAGACTTGGTATGAATTAAAAAATCAGATTGCACCGGCTTGACCTGTAAGTAGTCAAATGAAAATGACTCAAGATTGGAAAGTGATGGCGGAGAGTGCTGAGCCGGGGAAAGGGATGGGTAACTATGGGTAAGTAGCTGTGGAAGAAAAGTTAAGGTTACTTTCAAACCATATTTGTCGCCACATACTCAGTCGCGGGCCATATCTGCGTCCTCTAATCTGCGAAACCGTTCTTTTTCCACGCCACTAACAGCAGCAACCATCTGCGACCGCGTCCTGTCAGAGAGCTCGTATTGCAGAATATACATGCCACACCAGTAATAGGATGCCTGTCACCTTGTAACCCGGAGCCAGAGTAAGGTCGGTAGACGCGCGTCAAAATGTCCTGCATGTATTCCTTTAGGTCCCGAAGGGTGACTGCGTACAGACATAACATCATCCGCTATGCCATATACTATTCACCGTAAGATTAGTTGACCACGCACAGGAATAGGGAAAGAGGAATTCGTTCTAACGAGCAGGCAGCCTAGCGAGCTGGGTGGCGGCGACTGAGAGCGCGGCGGCCGGTCTCTGCCCAGAAAAAAAGCGCAATTGCAAGCGAGAGCCAAAATTTTGAACAAGCGCAAGGAAAAGGTGAAGCGCGGATTTGGCAGGCAGTTGTCATATAACCTCGAGCGACACCCCGCTCCATCCGCGTTGCTGGCGGTGCTACTGGCGTATATAATCCCCTTCCTCGTCATGCAATCTCCCGAGGCATCGACGTCCCGTCTCCCTCATCCATCCTCTACACCACGTCGCACCCCTTCCGTAAAGGGCAAAGAAAAGGCTGTTATTTTGGAGACTGAAGCGCTGTCCGTTGCCAATGGGGAAATCGATGTGTCTGTTCTTCCGCGGCATGTTGTCAAACGTCTGAAGAAGAAGAGTGCTTCGTTGGATCTCGATGAAAGGGGCTTCCAGAATTTCGCAAGGGATTACTTGGCAAAGCATCCCGGCTTGTTAGCCAAGGCTGCCAGAAAGGCAAAGAGGCAAGATGAAGATGAAGAGGATGACGGAGACCTGAAGGAGTGGAAGAGCTGCCTCGTTGTCGAGAAAGCCAGCAACACCTACCCTCCGGTCTGGACAAGCGATGGAAGGTGAGCAATAATAGCTTAGCTGTATGATGTCTCGGAGCTGACTTGCAATCGATCTTAGGTATTACTTTGTTGCCTCCGGCTCGACTTTGGAGATTCATGCTTCTGTAGGCCCAGATTACCCGCATGTGTCCAGCCTTCCATCTCCTTCCGCGGTCACGGATGGCCACACCGGTCAAATCGTTTCTTTTGCTTTGAACCCGATCAATCCTCTGCAAGTCCTCACCGCTTCCGAGGATGGCTTTGTTAAAGTTTGGGACTGGACAGATGGTCGGTTGATTCGGTCGATCAATATCGCATCGGCAATGACCCAGGAGGATGTCACGAGAGAGTACAAAAAGGCCAAGAAAAACAAAGACTCCGACAAGTCTAATGAACGAGAAGAAAAGGGTCGCCGAATCATCACCCAAATGTCGGCTGGCGTTGTCGGAAACAAAGGCTATCTTTTTGTCTCGACCGGCTTTCCCATGGATCACGACTCAGCTTGTACGTTTGTGCGACCTCAGTTTTGCCCGTGCCTGTGCTGACGACTTTCGTACTGTAGCGCGTTATCACCCGCATGAAGTCATACAGCTCCCGATCCGCTTGAACGCCAATGAAGCGAGCTCGACCAACGTTCGGTCCAGTATTCACAATGTTAACAGAAACTTGCGCAAACTCGGTGTTCTTCCGCGTCCACCGACGACTCTTGCAGTCTCACCGAAAGGCACTTACCTCCTCGCCACTGCTGGCGACGAGGTCTATGTCCGCCGTCTCGCGTCTACGGAACATGGCAATTCCTGGGTCCGTCTTCCAAGCCGACATCAGTTGACTTGTGCCGCATGGTGTCCGATGGATACCACTGGAGGAGTTTCTGCTACCCTTCAAAACACCGACGAAGAATGGTTTGCCACTGGCGATGAAGCTGGTCAGATTCTCCTTTGGCGAGGATTGACTGGGGCTTTTGAGACATCAGCATCTGCGCTCGTTTATGGGACCAAACCCGAACCCTCTGCATTCATTCTGCACAAACTGGCCGAGAAGACGCTCCCTACGACAACGTACCATTGGCACGCTCATCCGGTTGGCGCTATCGCATTCACTTCTTCCGGTGCGCAACTGCTCTCCGTGGGTGAAGAGAATGTGCTCGTTATCTGGCATCTCGACACGGGGAAGAAGAGCTTCATGGCTCGATTGGCTATGGGCGGTCTTTACTCTTTGGGTGTTAAGTCTGCCATGGCCGGACAGGGGATTGAAGAGGAGTACTGGATTGGTGCTCGAGATGGGACAACGGTCAAGATTTCCTCTTCCTCTGGCAAGACGACTACTATCGGTAAAACTGCTCGACTGGACCCGCTTGCTCGCAACGCGGTCAAGGAAAATCGAAGGTACCCACTTGCCTACCATTCACCGACGTCGTCGATGGTGCTTCCTTCTTCTCATCCATCGATCATTCAGTTCTATCAACCGACGACACAGAAAGTCTTGTTCGACTTGGAAATTTCCCCATCCAACCGCGTTAGAGGTGTAGGCAAGGCCGACGCCGTAGAGCAAGTACGGACCGACATGATCGTTTTCTCGGACGTTGCAAAGAACGGTACTGTCCCCTGGATGGCGACTAGCGAGTCTCGAGAAGGTGACGCCGATGAAGGTGGTGGCCATGTCAGGAGCATCAAGATCTGGGAATGGCGAAACGGAACGTGAGTATCTCTTGCTCTTGCACATGAATATTTGACTAACATTTATGCTTTACTCAGTTACATTTTGAACACGCACTTTGCCAAGGCTCATGGTGCTTCAGCAGTGTCATCAATGGTCTTCCGTGAACCTGCTGTAACCATTGGTGCACCCTCGGCCGGATCATCCACCGCCAAGAAGCCAGAGATGATCTTGCTCACTACCGCTGACGATGGGTCCGCTAAAGTGTGGACAATCAAACGAGGCGTGGTAGATACCCTGCAAAGCGGACCTGGTAAGCATCATTTCATCCACTTTGGACCCTTCTGCCTGCATCTTGCCATCGATACGCAGAGATCGTGTTTTATGATGACTCCAAAATCACATTCACAAACTCTAATTTTTTCCCTGAACTCTTCTTCGGAAGGGTGTGTGGACCATTGATTCTGCAATCCTGATCTATCGATCCTCTTGCGTATCGTTTGGCATGATGTGGACAGTGTGACTCCTTTACCGTTCTTCATGAACTGACCTCTTCCGTCTGCCATAGGTAAATCAAGGAAAAGCTCTGTTGAAGGTTAGTGTCTGTTTTTCCGTTCCTATCTCAACACAATCCCTTCTCAATGCGAACGCATTCGCTGGCTAGCTTCAATGATGACATACTTTTTCAAGCTCAACAGTCTTAATGATCCTCCATCCTTCGCAAGAAGGGGAGCGCTTCATATGTTGATCCAACTCTTCTTCTTTATCTCTGAGCCTCTCTATCGCCTACTATTGATGTTGCTTGTTGTTTTAACCTGTTACTGACATCGGTTGCCACTATTCAACTCAATAGCTTTCTGGGCTCTCCGCTCGTCGTTCAACTACCAGCATCTTCCAATCTTTTCGTCAGATATATCTGTCGACGGCTCGTTGATCGCTCTGGCTCAAGGCTCGGTTGTCACTCTTTGGGAAACGTCAACCAATGTTCTCCTGCGTGTGTTCGACACCGCCGACATCGACGGAGTGCGCAAAGTACAATTCTTGGGCTCTGAAGGTCGATGGCTGGCTTTCGCTGGGCAGAACAAAGGCGTTGGCGTTTGGGATCTCCTGAGCTGTGAAGGTATGTAGCCTCGGGTTGTTCCCCTGCAGATCAGTGCTGACTTGTTCCTCTTATGGTAGCTGCCTGGACGTTGCCGTTCTTCCCTCAACATGAAATCATAGCCCTTTCCATGGGCGGTACACCGTATTTCCTCGCCTCATCGTTGACTGCCGGCCCGTCGCCGAATCAACAGACAATTATCACTTGTTTCGGACCTTCAGCCTCGAAACCAATCTTCCGTCGAGCCATTCCTGCCAGATTGTTACAGGTCTGCATTTCGGGTATCAACACAAGCCACTCTGTCGACGCATCGTCTGTCGAGTTGACCGCCATTTCGAAAGACGGCCGAACCCTCCGGGTGGGAGAAGATGTCAAGCCATTCCCGAAACAAATACAATCAGTGTCCGTCTCGGCGACTAGCTCTTCAGCCCAAGGTACTCAGGTTAAGGCAACGAACCTCTCCATCTGGGAGGAAATGTTTGGCAAGAACACTTTCTCGTCTACTGGCGCTACGGAGATCGACGACGCCGTTTCTAATGCCATACCTGGTACTGTTTCCAAGCCTATCAAAGACAAGCGCTCCAAGTACTCGAAAGTGTACGACGGTCCCAGCACTGCTCTTCCGCCCATGGCTTTGCTCTTTGACGAATTCTTGAACGACTTCATGGATGTCAAACCTGTTCTTCCGTCATCGCTCGAGCCAGAGTCCTCAACTGTTCGTTTTGCCGGCGATAACAAGGGGGATAACTCGGTTTCGATTAACATGGAGACCGCCAGTGTCATCTCGTCGGAAGATCCTGTGTCGCAGATTGACATGAGCATCAAGAAGGTCGGCATGCAGGATG
This sequence comes from Naganishia cerealis, assembly GCA_030039265.1. Taxonomy (NCBI): domain Eukaryota; kingdom Fungi; phylum Basidiomycota; class Tremellomycetes; order Filobasidiales; family Filobasidiaceae; genus Naganishia; species Naganishia cerealis. Next base: position 143,729 of record JASBWR010000014.1, on the reverse strand, counting down.
TCAAAGAGCTGAGTGACTGGTTCAAAAACGTGGTCTTGATTGGTTCCACACCTACCGAATGTAAGTCGTCAATTCAGATGGATTTGTGTTCATGGCTGATCGATTCTTTCGCTGTTAGCTTCCAAGCCAAAGGCCACACCGAAAGCCAAAATGAACGGGACAACCACTTTTGCTGCCACAAATCACGCCACGCCTCGCAGCGCCAGTCAAGCAAAGACGGCCAAGGGCACTCCGAACGCAGCGAAAAACGCAATAGCGGCAGAGAGTCCTGTTTCTACAGGCAAGAAGCGAAAAGTTGTACCTTCTTAGTAGTCGCTGTTAGGGCGCTTTGTGCTTGTGCCTGGGATTTTCTCATCATATGGGAAAGTATATCCATCGATGAATATTTCACAGTTTACCTCACTCGACATTGTTTGACCTGCTGTCAAGAGCATTAGGACTGACGACTTACGAAAGGCCGCCGGTACAGCGCCGTATGAGAGAGAGAGGCATTGCATGGTTCGGGCGAGGCAAAATTCGGGATTGGCAACACAGGCGAGACGCTATATTGAGAGTATCCCGACGAGGAACTAGGGGGCCAGCCAGCGCCGCCAAGGGGCAGGGGGATGCGAGTTTCGTTCATGTAGTGGGCGGTTCAGAGATTGGGTCGAGATGTATGTATTTCATTGAAGAGTTATATAGCCGTCCTCGTCATCAACCACCTCAAGTATCTTTACATCCGACACGCTTCGGGCTCCTTCTCCGCCGTCCTTCACTTGCCCGACTTTCCCCTCCACGGTCAGGTACGTCGACCACTAATACGGCAGAAAGCGGAATGTAGGGACAACGCAGGTGGTGGATCGGAATGTCGAGTTTGCAAAGAGAAAAGAATTTGGGAAGGGAAAGGGCAAGGATAAGGCCGTAGGGGATGTCGCGTGTGTTGATGGGTATGAAGTAACTTCAGACAAACGGGTACGCAGTAGTCTACCTTGCGATCATATTGCCTTGAAAAGGAACGTAACGTTGACGGCACGTCTATTCATGAACGTAGGTGATGGGGATCCTTGAGCCGATCGATACAGTGCTCTCCGTCCGCTCCCGCAATACCTGATCCGGTCCTTTCGCGCTGAAAGATCTTTCTCTTCACATCGTGCTCTCCGCCTCCGATATCGACTGGTAAATAAGATCGGAATACATTGGACTTTACCGGTGCCCAAATATCGAGAATTGGGAACAAGCACGATCCTTCTGGATGTGGCGTGCGCGAAAGGACGATTGATGGATATACCCGTATGTCACTTTTTCGTATTTTGACCTCCTTTTGTGCTTCTCAAGTGAGTGATAATTGAGTGATACGCTGAATGAAACCAGCAGCAGTCTTGCTGTACTACCATGTCTCTTGATTGCGTGTGTTTCGTTCTCGGTTGAAAGTCTGCAAGTCGGAAAGTAGAAGAACGTAACAAGCACAAAAACAAAGACAAAGACAAAGCTGTACTAGAAAATGGTTCTTCGTTGTAGATTCGCATAGTCAATGATATGAATACAATCGGTGGTGTTTTTTTCCTGGATATGAGAGCTGATATGAGTAGCTATATGGGTGGGCCTACTTTTGACGGTTGGAAGAATGATGCAGCTACGGCATTTCCCCCCTGCCTCTTATCACACAGCACTGCGTTTGGGTGTCTCTTGCCAAATCGGTAAACTTCCCGGACCTGCGAATGGGGGTGGGGATGGTGGAAGAGAAGCAGGTGAAGGTGCGAGATGGGATGGATAAACATAAAACATTCTTCCGAGGTCTCAATCAGGCTTTCGGTCGAGCTCCCGCGCATATGTTCTTGCATGCAACGGGTGTTCATGGTATTCCTATCGTTCTCTATATGCGCAGATCTGGCTATGTGTAGGCATGATATCCAGATCATTCTCTATAAGCGTTCATCTCACCGGGGGAAGAGACGATGTACGGCTTCGGCCTGGCGTTCGGTCCCCTCTTCTTGCTGCGTGGATGAAATTCTTCTTTTTCTTGCTTGCATGTGAAAGGACTTGCATAGCTTGATGTTGAGGAAACAGGGCTGCAGGTCGAGGTAGATGTGGCAAGTGTATACAAAGCCTTTGCTGTCATCTTTTCTCTCGCAATATATCACAACAATTTGCACACGTCGAGTTGCAAAGAGGTGATTGAAGCTACACACATCCCATAATGCTGATAATTAGTCATGTCTCCTTCTGGGTCTTGCAGCTGTACGTCGATACGGAAACACTGATAAAGACTTGCAGATAGATCACCCTAGAACGTTGACGAGGCGAGTCCGATAGCAGGTGACTTGACTGGTCTGGTCCAGGATCACTAAAGCTAAGAGCGCGTTTGAGCCCCTCAGAGTGGCACCCGAAGGCGTATCCAGGAAGAGTGAAGCATCTTCTTGGAGGCTATGCAGAATGGTTTCCCTATTGAGATACGCATCTTGACCCAGAGCAGGGCGAGCATTCGATAATGAAACCCAGGCAGGAAGCGCCTGAACAGGGTGAACTGCCAAAATAAGCGGGGGTCTGAACCTTCGATGATGGTTTGCAGTCTAATGATGTGCACGTCAGGAACAGCATAGGATACGATCTTTACCACTGACGTTGCCGGATTGGCCCAATATAATTCTTTGCTTGCGGTTGCATATGATCTTGCCGGTTTTCGCTTCGACAGCTTGCCGAGCGCTGGGAATCGAGTTGAATCTCAAGGACATGCTTCGCTTATGCTTGGGTCTCTACTTGTGGTGACCTTTACCTGAACCATGTGGAAGGAAGTTAGATCAGGAATGCGAAAAGGCACAATCATCCCGACGTAATCCGTCCATATGCCTTGAAACGCTCCTTGATTGCTCTCCAGGCTCACCCTTTGACAGACAATCCATTATGATGGTCATTTTTCTATGGTCGACTGTGCGGGACTGAGCATGACATTCGGCATGGCCAAAGGTGCAGCGGCAGCGACGGCTGCCTCCTGAGAAGCCGCCCCTTGCAATCCGGTTTCGCAGCAACCGCAATGCTCTTTTCGACACTCACGCCCACGGAGCCATTCCTTGTTGACCTGTGCCCGCCAACTCTCTCACCATTTGGTAAGCCATCATCCTTCCTCGAGACATGGGCGGTGCCGCGCGGGACAGGTGCAGCGGAAATGTACGATTTGTTGACGTCCAGGCCTTCAGCCGATATGCCCAACACCGACGAAGCGATTTCAAGTGCGGCACCTTCCCCCTTCTCCTTCTCCGATGCCTGATCGAACTCAACTGAAGGAAGGTGAGGCAGCTGCGGGCAGCGCGAACGGAGCTGGAGGTCCCCCTTACGGCAGTTCCATGCACTTTTTCTTGTTGTTCGATGTTGGTAGATCGAGCCACTCTTACTTGCTTGATGATGCTTGGAATGGCGAATTGCAGCTCAAAGATGTGTTCCGCTCATGTTTGGGTACTTGCTGGTAGTTGACGTTCAGCTAAACCATGCGGAAGTTAGTCAGACGCTGAGTTGGGCCACGGCAGCTGCAAGATGAATGTTAAATCTTTCCGTTTCGACTCGTCCTGTCCGGTAACGACACGACGCGGACGAGCGATCTGCGCGTGTCAAGAGTGTTGCAGCAGCTGTTGCAGCCGGTACTGTAGTGCGGAAATGAGAGTAGAGTGTCCCTGCAAATGTTGAATGTGCTATGATTGACTCGTGCAATCCCATTCGACTTGATATGTCAGTCAACTTGCGCGACCGAGCGAGGAGTAACCTGAAGCGTGGCGCAACTGCTAGCGGGATAGGGGCGATTGCTGCCTGATAGAACTTGAGGAAAGGAAACTCGCACCAGAGTGTTGTTCCCTTTTCGAACCCGAATCCTCGCCTTCCAACGCGACCCTGGCCCGATACGTAACAGCGCAGGCTATCACTGTTCACCCGGAAACACCGCCGCTCGCTCGTCAGACGGGACATGTCCAGTCCGTAAGTCCCATACTACCCAAGATCCAAGATAGGCGATGGTAGAGATGACGCGTACCAGGTCCCTATCCGTGGTCACTATATATGGTGGGCAGATAACAACTCAGTCCCTCATCTCTGACCCTGGCTGAGACCTCGGCCTGCTTAGGCGACTTGTATTTAGTAGAAATGAACACTGCTAAGCGTCTGTGAGCCTAAATCACGTGGAGCGAGTGGGTGCTGGTAGACATGACTGCATGCGGTCGGGCACGAAATGAACGGTGTTCCGTCTGTGTACGTCTCCACCTTTGACGACTCCTAAACCACCACCATTAGCGCCGCCGTGCATGACGACGATACATCTAACGAAGACGATATCATTCGCCCCGGGAGCCGACTTACCTTGCACAACATCCGCACCTCACACATTCCCAGCCCTATCAGCCGACCTTGGGCCCTCGCCCTCACTGGATCACATCCACGCTGCTCCGCCTCCGCCATCGGCCTTTCAATGTGGGTGATGAAAGGGTAGTGAGGAACGTTTGGGTCGGTAGTGGTGGTGCTGGATGCGGGAGAGGTACGGACGGAGACGACGGAAAGGAGGCGATAGGATCGGTGATCAGTTCGGCACGTACAGTATGCCTTTTGTCACTGTGCTGTTTTCCTGCACCCTCAGTAAGGTTTCCTAGCAGGCATCTCACTAACATTGGCCCCCCCCGGTCCTCTCTCCCTCCCTGGCTCTCCTTCTATTCGAGTCGGTTGCGCAGGACCCATACTATACCTGCTACCTCCAAGTCACCCGCAGGAAAGTGGTCTGGGTGGCGCCACCGAGCCTTGACCCTGCGCATATGTATGCGTTTAGCGATGGTTCTGCGCCGCACGATCCACAGCAGAAGGAAGATGGTGGTGAGGATGTTTTGTATGTGAATGCGGGATCGGAGGGGGCGTTGGATCTGGACAGGTTGACGCCGCTTGGAGCTTCGTCGCCGGCAAGGACGGCTTCAGCAGGAGAGCTGGATGAGGAACGAGGCTTCTTGACGTTTAACATCACAAATAAGTGCCGCGTACCCATTCTTACTCCGACCGTGACTTGTACGTCCTCCAACTATGTTCAACACACAGCAACGACGGCGGCAGCAACTGCTACCCGCTCGCAGTTTCGCACGTTCTATCGCCACGCATGGCCGCAAAGCTTGGGGATCGTGTTGGAGCCAGCGGATTGGTTGGGTGAGCCAGCGGATTTCATGGGTATGCCTTCAAAATGGTATTCTCCCCTCCTAACCCTTCAATCTGTGGACAATCATGCTTATGCCCGCACTGTCTCTATCTATCTCTTTGCCCCTGCGCGACCTGAAGGTGGCTTACGATGAGGAGCGAAGGCAAGGATGTTGTAAGGAGCGGGTCGATGTGGTACTGTGGCGGCGACGTGCACCTCGAACAATATATTTTCATGGATCTGCTGTTTCCCAATCTGGTTATTTAATTTGCATCAAACTGCAAAGATAACGATCCGATGCTGCCCAAAGGACGTTTATCACTTGGCAAGTCCAAAATACGCGACACGAACTCTTTTTCGCATCAGTCCAAAGGGTGGCGGGCGATCATTCGATTTTAAGATTTCCCAGCACACTAGGGGAAACCGAGCACACCTTGCTACATATTAGGCATTGCTTATCAGCTGCTTTATCGCCATGGGCAAGGCGTTGTCATGCTAGCACCCCATCCCTTCCCGTCTGTTCTGCACCTGTTGTTAATGCACACTGGCCGAGCCATTCACCGCCGTTCCATTCAGCGCTACCTCCTCTGCCTGTGACTTATTCATTCCCTCGCGTGCCATGCTCGATTTCCCAATATGATTGTTATGATTTGCATTGAGGATGCAATGAATAAGATCACGACGCGGAGTTAGATAGCTGTTGCTGACGCGCCAACTCAACGGGCGTTTCATGCTGAATCCGCAGGCAGGTACGTACCCGGATATAAGTTTATACTTTTCCCGTCCAAAGGATGATCGTCGTCCCCAAGCCTCGAATTAGGATGCCCGTTCTTCCCCCAAATTATATATACTACGAGTCCCTCTCCCCCTGGAGAGGCTGCTTTTGCCCTTGCTTCGTCTGCACTCAATTCAGTACATCACCTACATGATGTTGAGCGCTTACAAGAACAGCATGCCGCTATGGCCTCTGCTGTTTCTTATCCTGCTTTCAGTCATCCTGCAACCTGTTCACGCCAACACCCCCTATCCTGCACCTCGGTCCGCCACCCGCCACCCCTCGCCCACCCCCTTTGACGGTTTCCGTCTAGAACAGCGCATTGCCTCGAGTTCGAGTGTACATGCAGCAGTTCCAGACGACACCGTCGGGGCAAAATTCGACAACAGCACCGCTCGCCACCGGGCGTTCGGTCCAGCTCCCCTCGGTCACAAACTGTGGCCGTCGGTTGAGCGGAAGAGCAGGAAGGAAACCAAGGATCGGTTGAGCTATGTGACTAGCTCACATGCTCAACCGGTCACTAGCGTCATGGTGGGACCCTTCCAGGGTTACATCATTGACATGGGCATTACTCGGCTACCGGTGGATTTTGCACCGGTTCCCGTATCCCCAACTCGCGATGGTGAGTAAAGTTCAACGCTCACAATTCCCAAAGCTGATACCAGGTTCTGTACAGACCTCCTCGACTCTCTTGCTAACGCTCGGCGAGAAATCGCGAGGTTGAAACGGCAACATCAAGAAGACCAGGATCTCCTCCGCCTCCAAGATCGATACGCCGAACAGAAGGATCAAGACCGAGAGACCGAGGCGAAGGCTTGGCGACGGAGATCGGTTGCTGGTAGCCTGAACCACGCATTGGTTTGTAAAATGAACTCGGATTTGAATGCAAAATCGGTGGTAAGTCCCTTTGATTTCTCAGTAAAAATCACCTTCGTAACTCTAATCCACTTTGATAGACGGCGCTATCTCCCTGGCTGCCACTACCCCCCTTCATTATTGTTTCCCAACCTCCCCCTCGTCCCCTCACCATTGAGGCCGGAAGCTCCGACATCGCCCAGCATCTCCCGCCAACTGAAAGGACATCCTGGCTCGCACATCTCTTCGAATTCTTGCGGTCTGCGGAGTTCGTCGCATCCTTCTGTCTGTTCGTCTCGTTGGTGTTCCGCTCCGTGTGTCGATATGTGAATTGTCGGCTGCGAAGCCACTACTTGGTGAGTCCAGTGTTTTGTACAGTGAGCTGAACTATCTGACATTCTTATGACTCCCCTCTATCAGCGAGAACGTCGTCGTCTCAGGTCCGATGGCGCAAATAGCCCCGCCACCGCCCCCTCATGCTCTTCTGCCCCTACCATGAAGGGAGCCACCACATCGTCTCAGCTCGCGACTGCCGCTCGACGTGCCAATCTTCACCTCCCCCCGACAGCGATCAGAACAGTCGAGAAGACTGTGGAGGTGGAAAAGATCGTGGAGGTGGAGAAGATCGTGGAGGTGGAAAAGATCGTGGAGGTGGAAAAGATCGTGGAGGTGGAAAAGATCGTGATGGTGGAAAAGATCGTGGAGGTGGAGAAAGTGGTTGAGGTTCCGGTGGTGGTGGAGGTTCAGAAGGTCGTGGAAGTGGAGAAAGTGGTGGAAGTGGAAAAGATCGTGGAGGTGGAAAAGATCGTGGAGGTCGAGAAGATCATAGAGGCCGAGAAGATCGTGTACCGGAATCACGTCTTCTTCTACGACCTTCCAATGGAGATAGTCACTTGCGAAGAAGCCGACCAGAACGCAAATCACGTCGACACCCCTGCCCTATATCCGTCGTTGAGATCAGATAGCTTCGTGTGGGCAGACATCGAAGTCGACGTCAACTTGGACGAAGAAGATGAAAAAGAGTCGGTAGTTGCTGGAAAGAAACAAGAAGAAGAAGAACAGGTCCAAGGGGTTGCGGTAGCCTCAGGCAGAACCGGTGAGTATCTCATCATCCTTGGTAAAGGTGAACATATTATACTGAATGAAGTCTACTTTGCATTAGCATCCGCTCTACCACTCTCCTCTCTCGCATCACCTATCGCCTCCCCAGTCGCAGCTCCGTACGCCACCATCGTCAAGCATCGCTCCTCCTCAGCCTCGTCCTTAACGAACCCGGAGTCTACTACCACCAAGCTCTTAGGAGCGACCGAAGATGGAGGAGAAAAGGTTCGGAAGGAAGAAAATGGGGAGGGGCGGAGCGATAGCTGCGGCTTTGAAGAGGATCGGCGAGGCCGGTAAATAACTATCGCGCCTGTCTGATTAGGCTCAGCTGATACATTTCCCTACAACAGGGAAGAGACCGAGAACGTTGCACGCACCAAGCTACACGTCTCTGCTTTGCCGACGGAGCTCACAGGCGCAACATCGGCAAGCCTGTTCAGCAAAGTTGGTCCCGGGCGTTTTTACTTCGTGTCGATCTGCGCCTTCTCACTGACGCTGTAATTTGTGCATACAGGTCGAGAACGCGTCGGTGGCGGTGGATCCTCACACCGAGATATCCCGCGGCTTCGGCTTCTTCAATATGAAGCCGTCTGAAGACGCTAAGAAGGCATTGGCGCAGTTCGACAAGAAGGCGATTGAGGGTTGTGACAAAGGGGTTCAGGTCGTAAGTCAACATTCGGCATTCGGCTTGTTTCAAAGTACGTAGAACTGCAGTGACTGATAACCGTGGCTCTTACTTGAACAGGTTCAACGAGCTCGAGCACGAACTCCAACTCCCGCCCACTACTTGGGCGCATCCAATCTGCCATCGGATGGTAGGGATTCAATTTGTGTTTTATGTTCCCATCTCATTTAGGTTGTTGATATGTGCCTGTTTCATGCAGTTCTCCTATCAGACCGCAGCGCTGAAACCGATATCGCCCCTCTTCCGTCCCGCTCCTGTCCACTCGCACCCCCGGCGCCGCATCCTCGCGGTCTTGCAACGTCTCGCTTCGCCCCCTCCGTCAAACCATGTGTGGATGGTACGTATTCAATTTGTGTTTTATGTTCCCATCTCATTTAGGATGTTGACATGTGCCTGTTTCATGCAGTTCTCCTATCAGACCGCAGCGCTGAAACCGATATCGCCCCTCTTCCGTCCCGCTCCTGTCCACTCGCACCCCCGGCGCCGCATCCTCGCGGTCTTGCAACGTCTCGCTTCGCCCCCTCCGTCAAACCATGTGTGGATGGTACGTATTCAATTTGTGTTTTATGTTCCCATCTCATTTAGGATGTTGACATGTGCCTGTTTCATGCAGTTCTCCTATCAGACCGCAGCGCTGAAACCGATATCGCCCCTCTTCCGTCCCGCTCCTGTCCACTCGCACCCCCGGCGCCGCATCCTCGCGGTCTTGCAACGTCTCGCTTCGCCCCCTCCGTCAAACCATGTGTGGATGGTACGTATTCAATTTGTGTTTTATGTTCCCATCTCATTTAGGATGTTGACATGTGCCTGTTTCATGCAGTTCTCCTATCAGACCGCAGCGCTGAAACCGATATCGCCCCTCTTCCGTCCCGCTCCTGTCCACTCGCACCCCCGGCGCCGCATCCTCGCGGTCTTGCAACGTCTCGCTTCGCCCCCTCCGTCAAACCATGTGTGGATGGTACGTATTCAATTTGTGTTTTATGTTCCCATCTCATTTAGGATGTTGACATGTGCCTGTTTCATGCAGTTCTCCTATCAGACCGCAGCGCTGAAACCGATATCGCCCCTCTTCCGTCCCGCTCCTGTCCACTCGCACCCCCGGCGCCGCATCCTCGCGGTCTTGCAACGTCTCGCTTCGCTCCCTCCGTCAAACCATGTGTGGCTGGAGAAGCAGTGGAGAAGAAGGTGCGCTCCAGGAAGGGGTGGAGGTGAAACGGAAGAAGAGGCCTCGGGGATCGAGAGGGAAAGGGGGGAAGAGAAAAAGTATGCAGGGAACGAGCGCAAACATGGTTGGTGTTGAGGATGTCGATAACAACGGCCTCGAAGACTTCGATACCGGTGACGATAGTTGTCAGTGGTTGACTTGATACGTGCATGCTAGCTTGAGGAGTTGTGTTATCCTCAGACTGAACGGTTTCAATCTTGATATGTAACACGAAACCAACCAGAAAATAATCAAATATCATATGTTAGAGAAATGAATACAACTTGAACTACCTGACTTTCACGTATGTATTCACCTCGGATTGACGGCGGCACCAGAGGGCCTAAGAGGTAGTTGAACTCTTGGTCCGCCAGCACAAGTTGACATTTCGCACATCATGTATCTAGGCCGTATCGACTGTGTACTTCTTGCTAAGTGGCCACTACCAGGGCATCCTTCGCCACCTTCAACCCATCCTTGCCCGCCGCCTGCCCCTCATCTCCATTCTCCTTCAACAAGTCCCCATTGACAACCTTTTTCATCTGGCTAACTCTCAAGAACAAGTTCATACCCTGAGCCCAGGATAAGAGTGTAATGCGGGTTGTACTGGGTTGCCTGTCGATACGCCAGGTGTAGCTTTGTAAGACGCAGCAGAAGGGCCGGAATCCAAAAGTCCCCCCCCTCCCCGACTCACCACGGCACAGCAATGCAGAGTGTCATGAATGCTTGGTTCATGACACAGAGCGGTCTCACTATTGGGTCTCGTTGAACCTGCGCGTAGGCGTTCACAGGCGTGTAAATAATCCTAGAACGTACCATGTTTCTTCTTAGTCAGGCTTCCCAAGAACCGCTTCATTTTCTGAGTCGACTCGGTCGCGGTTTCTCCCCCGGGATAAAGCGTATCTTGTTAATTCTTGACATTGACGAGCCTCCCGACCATGAATTTTGACCTTGTCCTGACCAATTCAAAGTACGAACGCTGTTAATACCCATGCCACGATCAACGGCTTCGGCAGGAGAGCGACACACGTCAGCTTTGATTCATGTCCAGCAGTCTTTTGCTGCACGAGCTGAACAATGTCCTTCAACGACGTGGGATCATCCGTCCGAAGCTGCGAGCCGGAGGTTACCCCTCCGCCGAACGAAGAAAAAAAAAGATCAACACCCGATCTTCCCCACTTTGTTCAAGGGGACGTACCTCGCAAAACCTTGGGCTACCCCTCCGCCGGGAACTCCACCTCAGTCGTCACTTCCTGCAGCCGCGGCACGAGATTCTCGATGAACCTGCGAACGAGGTCGTAGATCAGGCGACAGGAGATAACCCTGAAGTTGTAAAGCTTGGCGATGAGGGTGAGCATGATGAGGGGCTGCTTGTTCGCCTGTGCTTCCTCCTTTGATGTGCCTTCCGGTTGGTCTACGAGGGCTTTGTACTTGAGGACCAACGTCTGGATCACATGCGCGCCTTTTCGAACCCCAACGAGATATGGAAGAGGTTAGTGCGAGGTTGTCTAGCCAGTACCCATAGGGAAACGTCACCACGTACCGAATTCAAGACCGTTGACCTACAGCACCGTAAGCAACGCCACATACGAAATCACAATCGAATCCAGCAGATTACCGCAGTCGGAGACGAGGTTGATGACGAGCTCGGTAATTGTCGAGGTCACCGCTGTCCGCGGCACAATCCGCACAGAACAACAACCATGCAGAACGAAGAGATCAGCAGCTGTTCTTTACAAAAGGGAGCATGAGCCGCACCGATTACGGGTAGGACTTACAGTTCCTGCTGTGGTCCCTATACAGCACTTCGACCTCATTAATGATCGACTCGATATTCGCTTAACTCAACCTATCGATCACGGGGCAGGGCGATCAGTACAAATGCACTGTATTATGAAGTGGGCTCTGTGACTGACCTGTTTGAAGGACCCTGCATCTTCCGCTCCAACTTGGCCTGCTCCTGCGTCTACTCCCCCTTTACCCCGTTTTCGGGCGCGGATGTGCCCACGGCGAGGAGGGCGCGATCATGCGCGCGGGGGGGGGACGTATTTCCCTGCTTACTGTCCCGGTGCTGGTGTCGATTCCTGTTCTATAGTCGTCGTCACCGTTTCGGGAAGAGCAGGAGTGTCGGAGGCGGGAGCGTTCAGGAGGGAGGCGTTGCAACCCATGCTCGCCTTCGTCAACGCCGCTGTCGTCGCCGATGCCTCGTCCCCCTAGATGTCGGAATCAGAAGTGTCAAACGCCTCGAGTGATTCCTCCTCTTCCTCCTCGTCTTAGTCAGATAGAAACGTGGGGTTTCAGCCAGCATCCGGTCAACGCGGGGAAAGGGTGACGGACGAATGAGGGTTTACATATTCGGAAGCGGAAACGTCATCATCCATCTCCTCGTCCTCCAGTCCATATCCGGCTTCCTCTCTGCTCCCCATCAGCTTCGCCCAAAGGAGCGATCGTGTCTGCGAAATCAAAAGATCTGCTAACGTACGGGACGGTTACGACCGACCTCTCACGACTCGTGGTGAGCAAGATAGGGAAAGGAAAAGAGACTCACCATCCAACCCATCATCCTCCAGATCATCATCGCCGCCCTCGCCAACCTTTCCTTTACCCTTTCCTTTCCGAAGCTGATACCTCCAACCATGCAATCTCCGGATCTTCCTCAAGCACCACCTGCGACTTTTTCCTCCCCCGCCACCGGGGCGGGTAAATGACGAATACTTGCCGCCCGTGGTCGAGATTCCCAATGGAGCCTCGTCTCGTCTGCGCGGCTGGCAGTCTTTTTACGTACGTGCCCCGCTGCTCTCCTGCTCCGACCGCACGCCGCACTCACACCTGCATCCCTCGTCATCGTCCTTTGGCGGCTGCGGTGAGAAACCACAGTCACCCTCTTTCAACTCGGAGGAGAACCCAAAGGCCCAAACGACGGCAAGAAATCTCCAGCACACTCGGAAGACGGTGGGCTCCGCGTTCGTTTTCGCTGCAGAGAGCGACGTGGCGGGACGTGGCGTGCGAGGTCGTGGTGAAGCCAGTAAAACCTGTGAAGCTGTTGCCGGCGACCGTGTTGGGGTGTTTAATGAATTTGTTGTATGGGGTTAGTTATGGGATGATCATGTACATCACTTTCTTTCCTCCCTCTTGTTCGTGGAGGCTGACAGTTGTGTCCGGCACTGGTAAAACGTTTCACACGAGTGCGATCTTTGGTAATTTCGGGTCGTTAGGCGTCTCATGTTCTTCGTCTCGTGAGTCCTCCTCCTCTCTCCTACACTTTCTTCATGAGTTACCGCTGCGTGCGTGTGAACTTACGGCAGCCTCCTTTTTTGCAAATGCATCGTTTCCCAGTTGACGTATACCATTGATGGGAGGTTGTTCAGGTGAGTAGCACGTGCAGGAGGAAGGGCCGTGAAGGGTGGGAAGCAGTGCTGATAGCTGTGCTGATGGGTTTTCGGTGTTTTTGTAGTGTAGAGGCGGTAATGGATCGATGATGATCGAGGCGGTCGTAAGAAGTGATCATCATGAATAACCTTGCGGTTCGGGCAACGACTAATGAGCCTCGTATTTGAATCAGTAATTCTTCCATATCATCATCACCGATGAAGTATGCGATGATGTGAGCGGACATCGCATGGCCGGTCGTCGTGAGATGCGGCTTAAAAGACGTGTTGCTAGAAGTGTGGCTTGCTGCCAAGGCCAACAAGGATGTGCGTGTTCCATATTCTTCTTTGCGAGAGTCACGTAAAAGACGATAGCTTGTAACTCACCACGCCAGGTAGTATAGCATCTTGTGCCCTACTCTTTTCAGAAATCTCGACAAGTACTGCTACCCCTCGGTATTGGCCGCTGCAACCTGCAACTGAGATTGTTGGGATTGACCCTATCGACTTCCCTTCCTGACCTAATCATATATCTGAACCACCTCCTCTAAGATCTATTCAACCAAAGCGGCTGGCGTGACAACATCCTTTAATTCTTACTTTAGCATTTGTACAGTATATTAGAATGACGGCCGTGCTATCAGGCCTTTTATCTCCCATCTATTTGACTTCCGGAATCTGCTCGGTCCAATCCGGATCCTCACCGCTATCAAAAGTACATTTAATCAGCCAAGGATAAACTATCGACACCGCAATACTCATGACTTACTGCTCAATAGTGTATTTTTCGTGTTCTCGTAAATGATGCTTCCAGTATGAACCCAATACGTGAGCCCGGGTGGCGATTGGATGATCAGGCTGGTCAACAGCAACCTTAAGAACCGCTTCATGCGCCAAATCGAATCGAGTAGCGTGGTTGAGTCGAAGCATGCTGTATGGGGTAGTGGTCGTACCCTCTTCCTCGTACCCGTGGATCGTAAACCTTGAGCCGTTGCCATTGCTCTTTCTCCCGAACAAGAGCGCGGCGACTTCCTTGGGGTACCCGTGGAAGTTGATAAATACGGGCTTGTCGGCGGTGAAGACTGAGTTGAAGGCGTCCTCCGTCAAGGCATGGGGATGGTGTCCGTATTGACCGAGAATCATCAAGTCAACAACGTTAACGACACGTACACGGACACCTTCATTTCGAAGAATCGCCGAGGCGGCGACGACCTCGTGTGTTACTTCCACTCCAATTCCCACAAGAACGACATCCGGGTTCATTCCATCATCCGTAGAATACCTTCTCCACACCGACGCGCCCGCAAGACAGTGTCGCTCGGTCTCCTCCACGTCGAGCCATACTTTGGTGGGCGCCTTTGCCCCGACGATCAAGTTGACATAGTTTTTCGAGCGAAGACAATGCGCCATGACGGATACCGCGCTGTTCGCGTCCGCCGGAAAGAACAACCGAATCGAGTGTTTGGGCAAGGCCATCAATGACCCGATCAACGCCGGGTTCTGGTGTGAGTACCCGTTGTGCTCTTGACGCCACAAGGTCGAAGTCTCGATATAATTGAGCGAAGCCACATCGCCCCGCCATCTCGTTTCCGACGCCATCTTCATAAACTTGGCGTATTGTTCGATCATGGTAGTCACGATTCCCAAAAACGACTCGTACGACGGGAACACGGCGCTTCGGCCGCTCCTGCTCAGTGGGAGGGATATCAGTGTGGACGGACGGGCGCACGCGAGGGAATAGATTACGCTTACAGGGTGTACCCTTGCATCCAGCCCTGAAGCGTGTGCTCAGACAGCATCTCAATCACTCGTCCTCCGTCATGCGCCGTTTCAGGATCCCACTTTTGTCGCGCCGCGCAAAGTCAGCATCAGACTCCAGTTCAATGTCGATATCCTTTCGACCACTCACCTGGAAGTTTCGATGACTAACGGACAATGCCTCGTCCAACTTATTGGAAGCGATTTCATCTGGACTGAAAATCCTGAAATCCACAGGGTTGCGTTTGATGGTGTCGGCGAGGTACGATCCGATCGCCTGCATCGCCGAACAATCCTCCTTGTCCGCTTCCTTTGCAAACTGCTTCCACTCGGCCAAATCAAGCGGCCGGTAACCCTTGAACGATTCCGGCACCATGCCCATCCTTCGTTCGATATTACGAGGGACAATACGTAAGGCGACGGAGCTGATCAGCCCTTCTGCCGTATTCGATGCGTCATGCGCCTGACTATCGTCCGATGTGACATCGGTATGTACGAGGTCCTTGATATGGTACGATTCCAACCATTTTTTGAGCAGGTCGAACTGCTCCGGGTCTTTAGCGGCGGCGGGGAGGGGAACCTGATGCGATCTCCAGGATCCCTCGACGACATTATCGCCCAACTTTTTGGGTCCTGTCCACCCTTTCGGGGTACGCATAAGGATCACAGGCCACCGAGGCTTTTCAAACGGTTTTCCACTTCGCGCGGCCCGCTGGATCTTTCGAATCTCAGCGTAGGCCCATTCCATGCTGACCGCCATATCCTTGTTCACTGCCACGTCGCGCTCCGGGTCGGATTGGGAGGCGCCGTATTCGACGATTCGGGGCTGGTAGCCGTACCCGACGAAGAGAGCGGTAAGCTCGAGATCGTCCATTGTTCCATAGATCGTACGTTCGCCGATCTTGTATCCGTTGATGCTGACGATGGGAAGACATGCGCCGGATTCTGCCGGGTCGACGTACTGATGCGAGTGAGGAGGGGTCAGCGGCGAGCGATCGTGTGAGGCGATAAGCTAAATCGCGCGGTTTACCTTGTGACTGTGCCATGCTGTTGCTGTAGGGCCGGTCTATGGAAAATGGGATGAGGAACGGCTTTGGCAAGAGGTGGTGGGGAAACTTACCTCGGCCTATCAAACGCAAGCGGTGGAACGAACATGGTCAGCCCATCCCGTCTGACTCAATCACCATGCGACTCGATCCGGGTACTAACCTCGCCGTCACCGACCACACAAATAGTAATTAAATCTGGCTTATCCATTACCGCGCCCCAACTGACGGCGAGCGCATACCCCAACTCGCCGCCTTCATGAATAGATCCGGGCGTCTCTGCATTCACGTGGCTTGCAAATCCACCGGGCATGGAGAAACGCTTGATGAGGGAGGACATGCCTTCCGCGGACATGGGATACTCGGGATAGAAGCGGGTGATGGAGCCTTCCATGAATAAACAGGCAAGGATGGCGGGTGCGCCATGGCCTGGCTATTGCAGGGAGGAAAGATCAGCTTTCAGCTCCTGGAGGACAACACTAACGGAGAACCTTACACCAGTGACGAAAAGGACACGCGGAGGACCGCCTTGGTCCCCATCATGTTTAGTGATCAAGTAGTTGGCATGACTGTACGCAAAGATCAGTCCTCCCGAGGTGCCTGAATGGCCGAGAAGACGTCGTTTGACATGTTCCATCTCTAGCGGGGCGGTGAGCAGGGCATTGTCCCGCAAAAAGATTTGAGCGGCGCCTGAGGGTTTTATGAATGGGTTATTTGGAGGGAACCAAGCTGGAATGCGCGATCTGTCGGGACTCACTAAGGTAATGAGCCACTCGTTGATAAGCTAGGAGACCCTCCACATCGACGTCCTACAAGACCGAGGGATTAGCAAGTCCACTGATATCCGTTCGAGACGACATAGCCTACCTTTCCCTTCTCCTCGATCTCACGGCTCAAATCCACCTTGAGCTGGTTGACAATGTCGGCCGGCAAGGAGGATGGTTTGGGCGGTGTGACTGCATCGTATTTGCCTTTTGCGGAGGCTGCGAGGCCTGTGGTTGGTTCTGGCATGATGGCTGTGTGTATATTGGCTGTATGCAAGCCAGGACGAGTGCTCGTCTGGGTGATATATTTCTGGGAATCCAGCTGTGGGCATGCGCCGCTAGTGTCTCACTCCAATGACGTCGTATTCCGCGACTGAGTAAGCACGAGGGGGGTCGAACCATGCGCTTCCTTCGTTCCTCTCGGCAAGCGCTTGGCGGGCGAATCCCACCCCCAAACGCTGGCAGGCCAGAGATAGCTTCCGCGCACGCTGCCGCCGCTGCCCGATTGTTGGGTGCCGTCGGACATCTTTACCAGTCATGGCATACTAGACGGACACACCGCGCATGCTACTCCGACTGGGAAAGCGTAATCCAGAGGAAGAACTCAGCCATGTCCGACGAAGAAGACACCCAGTCACGCCAGCCACAAGGCTCAACGACGACCTCGATAGCGCGGTTGGAGCGCGATCAGGCGTATGATGATTCGGACGAGGACGAACAGCCGGTGAATGTTGCCAAGTCGCGGGATGCGCGGCGGGAGGAGGAGGAGGAAGACGATGAGGACGAGGACGAGGAGGATGAGGATGAAGATGGTGAGTTGATTGTCGGCGTTTCATTTACCCGCTTTGGAAGTGCAGCTGACATACTGGTCGATACTAGAGGGAACCGACGCGCGAGGAAAACGAAGGGCAAGTTTTGATAGCACTCTCTCTCTCTCGCCCTGTTTCGCCATGATACTGACCTCTAGTCGTACCCCTTTACTGCCTCGGCTCTTATATCGCCCTCGTACACGTGCACCATTGTCGACCACAGAGACATAAAAAATTAAGAGCAAACAGGTATTTGGATGTAGAAGCTGAAGTGGATGACGAAGAAGAGGACGAGGACGAGGAAGATGATTTCGCTGGTGTCGGTGCGTCCCCGCTCCCTTTCCCCGAAACCTCATTGCCCTCCCCCGAATATTTCAGCCTGATACACGCCGTACGTCGCCACAGAAAACGGATTCATCGAACAAGACGTCTACAGCAATGACCGACCACAAGATGTTCGTTCCCATCGTCGTCTGGACCGACGGGATGCAGAAGACATGTCCCGTGATGCACGAGAAATCGCCCGCGAGTTGCGTGAGAGGTATCGAAGGGATAACAAGACGTACGATGGTTCCGCCAATTTCTCCGATCGAAAGGCCAACATGCCCGGCCCTGGGGACCCCAAGTTGTGGCAGGTCCGTTGCAAGTCGGGCACGGAGAGGAATGTCGTGAATACGATTTTGATGAAGGGGTTTGTCAAGGCCGAAGAAGGGGATCCTTTGTTGATCTATTCGGCTTTCCAGAGGGATAGTTTACCCGGCTTGGTGTTTGTGGAAGCCGACAAGGCACAGCATGTTGATGGTGCGTTGAAAGGAATCTCCAATGTCTACTTGCAGACCCCGCGAAACAATCAGGCAAAGAACAATCCGATCCAGTTGGTCGAGAACAGGGACATGGTTTCCTTGCTGACCATGAAGAAAAAAGTGACCATGGTCAAGAAGGGCATGTGGGTGCGTGTCAAGCGGGGAAAGTACGCCGGGGATTTGGCACAAATCAACGATGTTCAACCGGATGGATTGACAGCCGCCGTCTTGCTCGTCCCGCGTATCGACTATGAACCCGACAACCGCACGGCCGAGGAACGCAAGCGCAAAAAGGGCGGCGCATCGGCCAGTCTCGCAAACCGTGCACCACAGCGTTTGTTTAGCCATGAAGCCGTACAGGAACGGTACGGTCGTGGTGCCGCGTTCAAGAAATCAGGCAGGTGGATCTTCAAGGATGAGGAATACACGGGTGATGGCCTGCTCGACAAGGAGTACCCGATCACGTCGTTGCAGACGGAAGACGTTCATCCGACATTGACAGAGATCGCCAAGTTTGGCGGGGATGATCTTTCCGCCATTGCCGACAAGAATGCGGCCACGTCCATCTCGATCAACTTGGATGCCCTCGCCGAGCAATCACGGCGTGCGGCAGGGAGCAACGTTCAGCCTGGTGATCGAGTGGAAGCTACCGAGGGCGAACTTGCGGGCATGCGCGGAATCGTGGAAGCCGTTAGCGGGGAAGTCGTTACCATCCGTGCGACGGATTCGGATGTCGGTTCGGTCGAATTGGCAGGCAAGAGCGTCAAGAAGATCTTTAATGTCGGGGATCATGTTAAAGTCACACACGGACGCAACCAGGATGATACAGGTATGGTGTTGCGCATCAATGCAAACACTGTCACGTATCTCTCTGATTTGACGCAGATGGAGGTGAGTCTCTCCCATTTAAATTGGGGGATATCGCGATACGGATTATTGACTTGTAACGCTTGATCCTCGGTCTTAGCGACAAGCGTTCGCCCATGATCTTCGAGAGGCTGCAGCGGTCGGTACGACGGGTGGTCGTATCGGTGAATTCGAAATGCACGATCTCGTCATGGTAGAGTGAGTTGATTTCGCTCAAGGGCATAGGGAGGGGAGGGACCCTCGCTATTCCGCACCTACTGATCAGTAAACACTCGAACCCTCCAGCGCTCTCACCGCAGGTGTCATCTTCCAGACCGAGCGGGACGCCTTGAAAATCCTCGATCAGAATGAAAGTGTGCGAAACCTTCGGCCTACTCAGATCAGTTCGAAAGTGGGGCCAGAGGCCAAGAAGGCAATCGGTCTTGACAAGGATGATCACGAGTTTAGGGTGGGCGATCAAATGCGAGAGTATATGGGAGAAGTAAGTGGCCCAGAGAGAATGCGAGTTATTTCGCGACGAGGGACTGAACTTGCGCGCGGTTGTTCTGCAGGGTCGACGTGGACAAGTACTACACATCCATCGTGGACTGTATGTCTTCTTGTACAGTAAAGACATTGCGGAGAATGGTGGTATCTTTGTCACGAGAAGCAAGAACCTTGAACCGCTAGACACGCGTCCGACGGCCGGGCCCGACTTGTCAAAAATGGATCCCTCGCTCAATCAGAACCTGCCGCAGTATGCTCCTAAACAGGGGGGAAACTATCGACATCTCATCAACACAAAAGTTGTCATCATCAAGGGTACCAACAAGGGTATTCGTGGGCTGATCAAAGATACAACAGGTGACAAGGCCCGTGTCGAGTTGGAGACCAACAATAAAGTCGTTCCTCTACCGTTCGACTGGCTCAAGAAACGGGATCCAGTGACGGGACAGCTCACACCCTTGCAAGTCTTCCGAGTCGGGCAAGCCGTCATGGCGAGCGAGCGCGTGGACCCTTCGGTCAACCCGTACGCAAACGCAGGACCCATGATGCCTACCCCGCAAACAAGTTTCGGCGGTCCGACACCGGCGAGTTTGCCGTTCGGGATGACGCCGAACCCGTACGCCATGGCTGGTGGTGGAGGAGGGAGAACACCGGCTCCTGGACTGGCGTATGGTATGACGCCGAATCCGTATGCGCAGATGGGTGGCGGGAAGACGCCGGCGCCAGTGGGATGGGGAACGACGCCGAACCCGTATGCAGCGGCTGTGAGTAGCTTTCTTCTTTCCACTTCCGGTTTTATGGAGCGTGCCGAGGACTGACGCGAGGTGGGTTTGTTGGACGTTTGTAGGGAGGAAGAACACCGGCGATTGTGAGTCATTAGAGTCTCGACCGGGCCGAGTTTGGAATGCTAATAGCTGATGTCTGAATACAGGGCGGAAGAACACCATTCGATGTAAGTGTTTTTCTATAGTACTATTGGCGAGGTAGGCCAGCTTCTGACGTTACCCTACTACACATCAGGGCGGACGCACACCAGCACTTGTACGTCTTTATAACAGTTGCTCTCTTGTTTACATTGTTCTGATTCAGCGTATTATCACAGGCCGGCGGAAGAACTCCATTCATGGGTGCAGGACTGGGAGCTGCTACTCCAAACCCTTACGCAGGAGTTACGCAAGGATGGAGCCAGAACGCCGCATACGGCGGCAACCCGCCCGCCCCCGGCGCACAAGCAAACACGCAAGCTTGGGGCACGCCTGGGGGCGCCGCGGCGGGTGGTCAGGCATGGAACGCTCCTCCGCCTCCACCTCCGCCTCAGAACGCTTGGGCGGCGAACAATAACACCAATAGTGAAGGGTGGTAGAGATATCGGGAGGGGCCGGAAGAGGGGGCGCCGAGGGCAGGTGGTCGGGTCTTTGGTTTGCGATTATCCTGTCACAGGACGCATTGCTTTTGTATTATACGCCGCAGATTGTACGATGGCGATACTTGACTGTTGGCTGTGGCGCTGATTAGGAGGGGCGACTGACGCGCGCGCTTCTGCTAAACCCGCTCTAGCGCACTCGTGGAGCCCTCGGCAGCTGCCTCGGGTGACCGGCGGCCAGAGTCGGCTGGAATGTTTTTTTTCCCGCGCGGCGAGAAATCAAAGGGGCATATAAACGGCGGCCCTTTTCGCCCGTCCATTGTCTCGCCACCCTTTTCCCTTTCAAGTTTTCGCTGGTCGTTAGGATCAACACACACACTCACACAAGCGAATTCACGTCGTTCGTTACTTATAGGAAGGAGATCGTATAGACCATCTTCCCTCGTCTCCCGTACACCAGGAGACCTCTCGCAAACGACACACCAGATCAACAGATCAACAAAACAGAAAAAACACGAGAATCGAAACAGATATCATGACTGCTCCTTTGACCGATACTAGCCCTGCACCCGCAAACGGCCACAACCTGGAGAAGAAGTTTGGTAAGTCGGATCACGTACCTGGCCGACAAGATCAGCGAATTGACCTCTCTTGCTCATGTTTTTTAGGCGGCATGTCCCTGAACAACTCAATGCACAACGGCCGACCCGCCTACGTGCCCCCTCACCTGCGAGGTGCCGCCCGATCCGGCCCTCCTGCCGCACTCGCCACTCCCGTTGGTGAGCGAGCGCCTTCATTCGGTGGTGGACGAGGCGGTTACGGTGGCGGCGCACGAGCTTTCCCTGACCCCAACGCCAGTCGACCTGCAGACTGGGATTCCGCTCCCCGTGGTGGATTCGCACCCCGAGGTGGTTTCTCCGGCGGCGGTGGCGGTCGAGTCCCCGATGGATTCGGTTCGTGGAAGAACGGAGAACATGTGGTTGGAAACAGGCACATGAGGATGGAGAAGGAACTTTATGGTGAAGTCAACGATGGGATCCACCAGTCTAGCGGTATCAACTTCGACAAGTACGCCGACATTCCCGTCGAGGCCACTGGTCAAGGCGTCCCTGAACCCATCACCGAGTTCACTTCGCCACCCATCGACCCTGTTCTCTTGGACAACATCAAGCTCGCCCACTACACCACTCCTACTCCCGTTCAAAAGTACTCGATCCCTATCGTCGAGAACAACCGAGATTTGATGGCTTGTGCCCAAACCGGTTCAGGAAAGACCGGTGGTTTCTTGTTCCCCATCTTGAACAACCTGTTCGAAAAGGGTCCCTCTGCGCCTCCTGTCGACGCCCACGCTCCTCCTTCATACTCTTCCCGACGAAAGGTCTACCCTGCCGCCTTGATCTTGGCTCCCACCCGAGAATTGGTTTCGCAAATCTACGAGGAAGCTCGAAAGTTCGCTTACCGATCATGGGTTCGACCTGCTGTTGCTTACGGTGGTGCTGACATCGGCACTCAAATCCGAACGATCGAACGAGGATGCGACCTCCTTGCCGCTACTCCCGGTCGATTGGTCGACTTGATTGACCGTGGCAAGATCTCT
The DNA here is from genome assembly GCA_030039265.1 of Naganishia cerealis. Taxonomy (NCBI): domain Eukaryota; kingdom Fungi; phylum Basidiomycota; class Tremellomycetes; order Filobasidiales; family Filobasidiaceae; genus Naganishia; species Naganishia cerealis. The sequence continues at coordinate 121,114 of JASBWR010000014.1, read as the reverse complement.
TTGGCCAACATCAAGTACTTGGTTCTCGATGAAGCCGACCGAATGTTGGACATGGGTTTCGAACCTCAGATTCGACAGATTATTGAAGGTCAGGACATGCCCGGTGTTCAAGACCGACAAACCCTCATGTTCTCCGCCACTTTCCCCCGAGAAATTCAAGTGCTCGCCCGAGACTTCTTGAAGGACTACGTCTTCTTGTCCGTTGGTCGAGTCGGTTCTACTTCGGAGAACATTACCCAACGTGTCGAATTCGTCGAAGACAATGACAAGCGATCTCTCTTGCTCGATGTCATCAGCGCCGAGCCCGATGGATTGACCTTGGTCTTTGTTGAGACCAAGCGAATGGCCGACAACCTCTGTGACTTCTTGTGTCACGCCGGCGTCAACGCAACCGCCATTCACGGTGACCGAACTCAACGTGAACGAGAATGGGCCTTGCAGCAGTTCAAGACCGGTCGAGCTCCCATCCTCGTTGCTACTGCCGTTGCTGCTCGAGGTTTGGATATCCCCAACGTCAAGCACGTCATCTTGTACGATTTGCCCTCCGATATCTCCGAATACACCCATCGAATCGGTCGAACCGGTCGAGCGGGTAACACTGGTATCTCTACCGCCTTCTACAACCGAGGCAACAGCAGCATCGGTCGAGACTTGATTGAATTGCTCAAGGAAGCCAACCAAGAAGTTCCCGACTGGTTGGCGGAAGTTGCCAACGAGCGAAGCTTTGGTGGTTCCAGCCGAGGCGGTCGTGGCCGACGAGGTGGTGGTGGCGGCGGCGGTGGTCGATTCGGTGGAGCCGATCACCGATCCGGTGGCGGAGGCGGCCGATTCGGCGGTAGCTCCGGCGGCGGCGGCGGCTACGGCGGTGGCTACGGTGGCGGTGGTGGCTACGGCGGTGGCGGTGGCGGTTTCGGCGGTGGTGCCGGTTCGCAGAGTTGGTGGTAGATTATGCGTTTCTCGCATGATTTCCCCCATATCTTTGTGTCCTGCGTCTCATTCTTCTCTTTCTCGACTGCGCGATTGATTATCGACTATACACCTCCACATTTTTGGCGTCTTTACGCAACGAATTCGCATCTGTACCAACAACAACTTGACATTCCGGATACAACAAGAATCGGATGACCCGATTCACGCGCGACGACGATCGCTTGTTCCTTGGTCTCTTTACGTCTTTTCAGCATCCTCTATCGGGCAACGATCTCAAACATGCAATGGGACAATTATAATGGCAATCTTCACACCACATTCGATTTCAGTTCTGGTCCGTCTATACCGGCCGCGTTTATTGCAACAGTAGCCGCATTACCTTTGCGCCTGTTGCGATTCTGTCTTTCTCGACACAAACAACCCTTTCACGGCATTTCACATAGACGGAATAGAACAACTTTCATGGCTTTACGCGCGTTTTCCATCGGCAAAACGCCACCGAAGCTGTTTGTCACTTTTTTGACGAGAGCACATAGAAACGGTTGCCCCTTTGCATCAAGATCACTTTGTACATTCAACACACAACTGCACGCCTACATAGAGGAACAACACAACACATAGAGATAACAAGCGACCGTCTTTTACACAACGATAACGACGACCACGGGCTGGCCCTAGCATGAAGGAGATGGAAGAGACAACGCTGGCAGGTCTCATTCGGGGTATTCGTTGTCGTTGCATAGCATCAATGGAGTGCAACAAGCTTTTGGTCATGTTTTTGTAGGCCTTGTTTTCGTTACAGAAAGCGAGGGCTATATCTGGTTATTCAGGCTGTAACATGCCAAATACATGGAGGAATATAGTTATAATTTGTCATAGATCATGTATCTCATCTGTATTTTCATATGCGATGTGTTCCACTGTTATCAGCACTCTTGCCTTTCTTCACACGTCAACATAGCCGATGGCGGTGCTTTCACGCACAGGAGCTAGGTATGGCGAATCACAGTTCGCGGCATCAGTCATTAGGATTGTCAAAGGAACGCAGGTTATCCTTGCGCGATTACTATGCAGAGATTATATAGCTGATATTATAAGGCATGTGTTATAGACAGACTATTGTCCGACTCGCTATGACTGGTTTCTAGTTTTTGCTTTCCCGGGCCCGTAGGCTCCTCCTAGTGGCTACGGGTTTTGCACTTTTACGGGTTTGTGGTGGCGAAGATACCATAGGTGGATACATGTCGCTTTCTACTTTCTGTTTCTTGGCAGTTGGGGTTTGCGCATGTACGACAGGAAGACTGGTTTCCGTTGCAGACGTCGAAGCACCTTTGGGCGCCACAGCGGAGATGACACCCTTTGGAAGGACGAACTCAGTTTTCCGGTCTACAGCGGTGTTGGTGGGTCTGACAGCACGTTGCGCTCTGCCTGGAGCGCGACTGGCATTTATAGCCTGTGGAGCAGACTTGTCGACAGGAGGATTCTTTCTCTTCCTGCTCGGGATGCCTGTTGGCCCAGAGACCGATGTACTTGCGGGATCTGAAGCACTTATCGCTGTTGTGCCGTGATTCGATGAGTCGGTCGTAGTAGTTGCTTTCGCTGGTCTCCCCCGGAGATTCCCTTTTGTTATAGTTTCAGATGTCGTTTCAGCTATTTTCCCGGTAGTACGTTCTAACGAAGTCGCTCTACTAGCTGACGAGCGGGTGACTTTCGATGTAGCTGAGCGCATAGTGAGTTCGGGCTTGCGGGCCACCGCCGGTCGCACTGCCCGCGTAGGTCGTTTAGTCTTGGTTTCAGCCGATTTTGTTTCGCCTGTCACCGCCGTTAGGTGAACATTTGAAGAGGAAGGCACCTTCGTTATATTCATCGAGAAATCTTCTTCTGCAAGATTGCTACTAGGCAACTGTCGATCTGTCGTGCCAGGTCCTTCTCTGTCGGGTATGAGTGTAGAGGTTGTCGCTTGATGTTGCTTCGAAAGTAGCTGACCCTCCTCATTTCTATAAATATCACCAACACTGGGCTTTCTCCGCTGCGGAATCGATGGTGAAGACAACGGTGTGATCGCTGGGAGCGGTAGAACGGGCATATAAACTCCATGTGCCCAATGACCCGCATTTTCGCCCGTCGATCCTGGCGCATCAAGCGTGGACTCTAGGTGAGATCTTCCTGTGCCTATTGAGGCATTCATGTCCTGTCGCAATCTACTAGGGAAAATTCTAGGGCTCTCGGAGAAAGGAGAAAGGCCCGGAATGGAGGTCTGCGTGTTTGTGGGCTCGAGCGAAGGAGATCGCATGGCATCCAGGGTACCGATGAGTCCGAGTGAATTGTTCTTTCGAAGCTGAGGACGAGCAGGTACAGGGGTATGGCTTTCCTCTCTTGGAAGAAATGAGCCAGGGGGGAGGAGGCCCAAATGACCAGGCGTCATCTGTCCCGAGGCAGACGTGTCCACTGTGAAGCCTGCTCTAACATTGGGCGGATAGGTGGCTATACTGGGTAGATGAGCAGGCCGAGGTGTCACGTTGACAGACATATCATGTCTGGCTCGAAGAGCAGCGATAGGCGACTCGAAAGACGTTGAGGGATATCCTCCTGGAAATAATGGTGTATGACGAACACTTGTCAGGTAAGTTGATGCCGGATTTCGCACATCTTCGCGGCTGGCCATATTTTCGAATCCTAGTCCAATGTGATTATTCAAAACGGGATAATATGTGTTCGAAGGAGACGGTAGCGCCAGGACCTCGTGTTCCAATGTCGGATAAGCCCCGGGCGCCTGAAACGCCGCTAGCACGCTGTTGCTCTCAGTCGTAGCCTCGTTTGACTCGAATGCGGGTACGACAGAAGCAGGATCAATATTCAAGCTTTCATTTCGTTCTTCCCTGTCTTCCGTTGCATTGGGATGAGGTCGACTTTGAGTGCCTGACACTCCGGTCATAGGCTGTTTGGGCAGGGTAGGAACGTTCACCGGAGCAGAAGTTACTGGTCGGGCTAAAGTCCTGGCAGTTGCAGTGCGAGTTCTCCCTCGAGCAGGCATAACCTTTGGTCGCTGGTTCACAACATCATCCGTCGTTTTATCGCTGATGGTCCTTGTTCTGCCGGTATTTGTCGTTTGTGTTTCGCTAAGACCGGACGTCCTGGCTTGCGTTTTCTTCTCCAAAGGCTTGTCAGGCAGTATACTTCTTCCAGTAGTCGCTTTCATCGTGGTGCGCTGGATGTTCGCGGACCTTGTTGGGGGGACAATTGATTTTCCCTTCCCCCTTTGTTCTTCCATCTCTTGCACTCGTTTCTTCATCAACCCCTTCACAAGTTCTCCCTCGCCCCTCTTCTTGCCAACCTCCCTTCTCCGTGAATCAAGGTCCCTGTAGATCTCTCGTGCTTGATCTACCGCTCGGCGTAATGTCTGCGGAGACGACAAGGTGTAGGCTGTAATCTGGCCCGATGAAGGCAAGAGTGAAAGGCGGTGCTCGCGATTTTGTGTTGACGGAGGACTGGAATGTTTGGACAGAGCGGTCCCAAGATTTGTAGCTTCCAGTACTTCCGCTTCTGTAGGCGGTATCGTGGAAAACACTTCGATTTCTACCTCGCCTTCTCTTTCCCAACTACTCGATACGGCCGCTTCGCCTATTGTATCCGCCGGTTGACGCCATCTCCATTTTCGTTGCCAGGCCCTGAGGCCTTCCAACCCCCGCCTCACGTCCATTCTGCCAAACTTGCCACGTAAACCCTTGAGCCACGTCCACGAAGCCACAAACGGCAAGACCGCCATCATCAGCACAATCTGGAAGATGCATTCCGCAACAAGCAGGAGAAATGACGATGTAAGGTCGATAGTTATTGAATGTTTTGCAATACGTGGAAGAATGAATAGGCGATATATAGTGGCTCCACCCTATACCGATAGGAAATGAGTGGTGTGTACAACGCTTTGGACGGATAGAGATGAATGCCTTACGGATGATCGGGTAATACCAAGATATGCAAGGAACAAGACCTTGAAATAACCGTAAAATGGCATCAGAAGCCCAATTGACTGATCCACGAATGGCTCGATCTGCGTAAACACGATCTATCGGAACCACCAGCAAGAATATTATTTGATCAGCGTGTGAGAACGACACAAGTGATATTCAGCCCGGATCTCAGACTCACCCACGTTATCCAATTCTGCAGTATAGACCTCCATTGTTCTCGTTTCAAAGTGCTGAGCCTCTTTGTAGGCTGCCACTCTGGCACTTCTTTTCCCTCCAGTGTTCCTGCCAAGCTGGTAACGGAAGCGTCACGGCTGAAAATGCGAGCTCGGTGTCGTGTTGGCGGTTGTTGCGAAGAGTTACGGCTTGACCGTGCATTTGGGCGCTTTAAAGCTCTTAAGGTGTCCAGGATATTCAGGCACAGGCTTTATATTCGCAGTTGCAGGGAGGAAGCAGTGAGATCAGGACAGACACAAATGGACTCGACGTGCAAGGCAAGAGACACTTACCAGATTGCCCGCAAGGCTCGTGTCAGTGCCATGGCGCCGCTCACTACAGCAGGTTCCGGTGGCCAGCAACGGAGGCTGGTCTCGAGGGACAGAATGTGGCTTCGCTAACAAGGTGTCGACATCGACTACGTTGGTCGGGGCACCGGTTGCACTGAATCCCGATCGCCATGCTCCGACGCGTTCCTACATTACTGCCCATCCGAACACTCCAATTCTCTGTCGGCATCCCCAACTTCCTATCTCACAGTCCGGCCGCGGCTTCCTGTAACGCAGCGTAACAGGAGTCATGCCGCCCAAACGAAAATCCGTCCAACGCAAAGTCTTGTCCTCTTCTACTCTCACCGCTGCAGCAATCCCGTCACCCGCCACACTACCAACCCCAACACCTGCGAAGGGGTAGAAACGTGTCTCGGAGGTAGCTACATCGGAGACACTGCTGTTGGAAAGAACGCGTAGTGTGTCGACAAGGTCTTTGTCGCGAGTAGATTCACCTGTTGTTGCTGCCAAGACAGACAGCGTTCCTTCGAAACGGGACAGCAGTCCTGCCAAATCAGACAGCAGCTCAGATCCCTCATTTGCCGACAGCGGCTCGGACCAGCCCTCGGATTACCCAGCTGAAACAACAGGTGCGCAAACACACAGCGCGTTGGATTCACCAGCTGAAGGAAGGGAAGCGAAAACGGAAAGCGCTCCAAGCCCGACGGTCGGAGGAACAGAACCGACACCTGTCGTGACAGAAGAACCGTCTGATAAGGAACAGCCTCAAACACAAGATGAACCACTTCCTGCAGCTGGCGGGAGCCAGTCTACTCTTAAACAATCTCAAGTACCTGCGATATCTGAAGTATCTTCAGTACCTCAAGTATCTGAAATACCTCGGCCAGATGCAAACCCAGACAACGAAGAGTCCCAGATCGTTCCCGCGAGCCTCAAAACCGATAAAGTCTCCCAACCCACTTGGTTCACTCAATCTAGCAACGTTGATGAAGCTGTTCAAGTTATTCCAGTTACTGAAGACGTACAGACTGCACACCTTGATCAACTTTTCCCAGATGTTCAACCTGCGTCACCTTCAGAAAGGCGGGTTACAGATGACCCGACGCCGTTTAGACGTACCACCTCTTGTCGGCCTCCTATCTTCGCGAACGCAGTGAAACGGGAAGAATCACCTGAAACAGCCCACCAAAATCTTGCTCTTGAAAACCTGCCTCAACCATTTCAAGACAAGGATATCCGGGACATGAAGCCCACGTGAAGTCGACCGAGCAAGGGTTAACGCGTTGCCCCGGCGTGGCCCAGGCGATCACTGCCTCTAATTCCTCGACAAGGTCCGTGCCCCACCAAGCTGAGACCGCATCAATTCGGCAACTTAGCTTGTCTTCCACTGCAATACCAACGGTCCCATCGTCGCTCGCTGGCTCTTACTTCTCAACATCATTCGTTTCCGGCAAGAAGCTTCCGACAACGCTTTACAAAAGCCCGGTTGACGTCCGGCCACCAAAGTCTGCGTGTAACGCTCATCAGTTCTATCGTCCCAGGTTCGATCGTCCCTCGTCATCCCTCCGCAAGAACCGTTTCAGCTTCGTGTTCAGCGATCACGAGTTTCACTACCAGTTGTATGCCGCCTCCCGTTTTGGAGTTGCATTCAAGGTATTGCGGATGAGTTTGGTCCAGTGACCTTTGGCACCAACAGGAGTACACGGCATCGGAACTCAAACAGAGCTCGGCAAAAGCTTCGGACTATCTTTTCAATTCTAACAAAGCACTGGAAAACGTTTTGGCCAACCGCGTTCCGCGAACATATGGGGATTGAGCCCAAATCTGCTGGAAAAACAAGTGGGAAAGCAGTCGCCGGGAATAAGAAGTTGAGCTTGGAAGAAGAAATTGGGGAAGAAATGCGCCAAAGGCGTCGACGTTATGGGCGCTACGCGCGTTACGTGACTTGTGCAATTGATGAAGATGGCGACGGGGATGTGGACTCGAAGGAGGAGGCGAGAAGAGAGGCGGAGGGTTATTATTATTAAGCGGGGAGTAGAGGTCGTTTGGTTTCGCTTGAACAGTGAGCAGTCGCGGTACCCATCCACACCACCCCATGACCTTTACTGACTTGCTATGAATGCTTGGGTGGCACGCAGGAAGAGACAACTACTCTCATCCTTATCTGCGTAGATATGTAAACATGCACATGAAGCAGACGCGCAAGACGGTTGACAGGGAAAGTACTGCTAGGACTGGACACGGGGGATTCACATAGATCCCTGGGAACGTTCTTGAAGACGCCTGTTGTACCTCTTCAATCTGGTTGTACTGGAGCACCACCATGTCACTGCCCGACGCACCCAATCACATGAGCGGAATATGAGATGCCCCGGCAAGCACGACAATAGCCGCAGGCAGGAAGTTGCTGAGCGGCAAGATTTGTACCCGCCGAGTCAGTCGCGATCGGGTTAAGACATTCTTCAATGCTGAAATCACTGAGCGTCTATTCGTCGCGTTATAACCGGTAGGCCGTGGCGGCGTGGTATTCCTATCTGTTGGCATAGTTGCATACCAGTATGGCCTCCAGGAACCGTCTTGTAGCATCGTCCCTCGGCGGCATCCGTGCTGCGAGCTCGCCCGCAACTCCGAGCTCAGCAGCACTGCGACAGCTCCCCCGATGGGCCTTGAGACGCAACGGAGCGTTCAGCACAATCGCAACGTCACGTAGGTTACCGGTAGCTTCGACACTTCCATCATCACGGATCTCTTCAAGAGGGCTCGCGACTCCAGTCGAGATCGAGGATGAAGGCGGGTTCAACTTGGCAGATGTGGAAAGGGCGCAGGATGAGGTCGATGTGTGTATCGTTGGTGGTGGACCGGCAGGACTCAGTGCTGCCATCAGGCTCAAACAGCTGGAGCAGGAGAAGGGTCGGGAAATCCGAGTGGTTGTATTGGAGAAGGGTGCAGAAGCTGGTAAGTCTCGGATACCCTGTTCTTCAGAGATACACCAGTTCACAAGATGCCGTCGTGTACAGGTTCGCATATCCTCTCTGGAGCTGTCATCGAGACACGAGCGTTGGATGAACTTCTGCCCAACTGGCGAGAACTCGGTGCACCACTCAACCAGCCCGCACTCTCCGATTCGATGCGTTTCCTCACCGAAAACAACTCCTTCCCTATGCCACACCCGCCACAAATGAACAACAAAGGCAACTATATCATTTCGCTCTCACGTCTCACTGCATGGCTGGCAGAACAGGCTGAAGCTGCAGGAGTTGAGGTGTACCCAGGTTTCGCAGGTGCGAACCTTGTATGGAGCGAAGATGGCAAATCAGTAAAAGGAGTTATCACTGGTGATGTCGGCCTTGACAAGAACGGCCAGCCAAAAGACTCGTTCGAGCCCGGTATGGAGTTCCACGCCAAGTGCGTGCTCATCGCGGAAGGTGCGCATGGATCTCTTTCCAAGGTCCTGCAGAACAAATTCAACCTCCGAGAAGGAAAAGATCCGCAAACATACGGACTTGGTATCAAGGAAGTCTGGAAAGTGAGGGATGAAGTGTACCAGCCTGGTAAGGTCGTGCATACTCTTGGATGGCCCCTGGACTTCAAAACGTATGGAGGAAGTTGGCTATACCACATGGAGAACAACATGATCTCGATGGGTTTGGTTGTTGGACTGGATTACGCGAACCCGTATCTCTCGCCCTACAAGGAATTCCAGGTGAGTATTCTTTCGGTATCCCCTTCCACTGGATACCTGTCTTACTCCCTTCGACATTTGCCCAAATCCTTCAGCGTATGAAACACCATCCATTCTTCAAAGACTTGCTTGAAGGTGGGGAATGTCTAGCATACGGTGCTCGAGTGCTCAACGAAGGCGGTCTACAATCCATCCCGAAGCTTCACTTCCCTGGCGGAGCACTCATCGGTTGCTCCGCTGGTTTCTTGAATGTGCCCAAAATCAAGGGTACCCACAACGCCATGAAGTCCGGAATGCTCGCTGCCGAAGCAGCTATCGAGGCTCTCGACAAAGTGGAGGAAACAGGTGAACCAATCGACATGTCTGGCTATGAACAAGGATTCAAGGATAGTTGGATTCACAAGGAGTTGCACGAAGTGCGCAATTTGCGGCCCAGTTTCCATAACCCATTGGGTCTTTGGGGCGGAATGGCATATTCTGGAGTGGATAGTCTGTTCTTAAAGGGACGAGTTCCGTGGACTTTCCGCAACTCGCAGGAAGACCACCAGGCTACCAAACCTGCCAGGTAGGTGCCCAACTTGATTTCTATAACTATGCGACACCTTATTGAAGCGTTTGCGATTTGTAGTGAATGTCAGCCCATCGACTACCCGGCACCTGATGGCAAACTCTCTTTCGATATCCTTACCTCGGTCTCTCTTACCGGAACAAATCACGCAGAAAATCAGCCTGTGCACTTGAGGCTCCCGAATGAGCCTGGAGCTCGAGCACGACACACAGAGACCAATGTCCAGAGTAAGCGCGTTTTCGTTCCCAGTTTCTGTTTCATTTTCTGATCTGGAAGCATTGTTGCAGAATACGCTGGTCTTCTGGGTCGAGCTTGCCCCGCTGCCGTATACGAGTACCAGGATGCGGAAGGCGATGCAGCCGACGCCGTCGGCAAGAAGTTTGTCATCAATTCCCAGAATTGTATTCATGTGAGTAGCAAAGACGTACCATCTTTCATTCCTTGCTGAACCGCGTCCTTTGTTCCTTGTTGCAGTGCAAGACATGTTCCATCAAGACGCCTACTCAGGATATCACGTGGACGGTACCGGAGGGTGGCGGTGGCCCCAAGTACAGTAAGTTGCTCATCGGAGATTGCAACTGCGAGGAGATGTCTGACCTGTTATGGTTTTGTGTCTGCAGCGATGACATAGGTTAAATGCGGTGTGGCGTTTGATGTCTGTATCATTTTTCGGTATCATTATCAAGATAAATATCATAATACCACCCAAGCGATGCTGAAAAGAATTTTTATACTGTCGTAAATCTCGTACAATCTCGCACATACTTGGCTGAAGAGGAGCGATGAGAGCACGACCGGATAATACGCTGGTAGGTTGCGCAGAGAGCTGTATAGGAGCGCAACCGCCGGAGCGCGTTCGACAGCTGCTAGCGCGCGATGGCGAATAGTTGTAGGCAGCCCAAGGAAGCTCCCAAGGACGCTGAGAAGGATTTCACTGTTCCGAGTCTCTACAGCCGGGGACGTCCCAGCTGCATTCGGTCTGTGAAGGTCATCATGAGTTGCTTTATCGAGCACCTATTGCCACGCTAGGTGTCTAGGTGGGTGGTGCTACAGCTGGTGGCCGGTGTTACTGCATTCCTCTCCTCTTCCCTGCAAATGCCTCATTGGGAGCCGTGCGCTTCGGCGACCTTTGTCTCTGCCACTCAACACCCACCCCACGCTGTGCCGGTAAGAGGATGCTATACTGCGTGACCCAGAAGCGAAACTGCCAGTCAACAGAGCATCATTCATAGCTTATCGCAGTTATGCTGGGCCTACCAACTCTGGCCGCTGATACGTCCTGTGCTGCCGCCGCGTCATAATTCGTTTCTCGGACATTCATGATGGTCGTCTTGGTGGTAGTTATCGTTGCGATTTGACTATCATACATTGCCACTCCCGCCCCGGAACAGTCTAATCAGTCTAGGAAGCACCCTAATCGTCCCTTCTCGTTGTGGAATAAGTGAGCTGGCACAGCTGCACAATATCGGCGAATATGGCAACAGCGCAACTGGCGATTCCTCCTCCCATTTTCTCTCCCTTCCTGGACGACCAATGCGGTAAGATCAATGCAAAGGGTGTCTCATGGGAGGTCAGTATCTTTATTCGTCGGTTGATATCCAAAATGATACTGAAACCACGTGCCGGAACAGGGGTATCAACGAGCCAAATTGGTTTCTGCAGAAGAAGTGAACCTGCTGAAGACCCTGGAAAGACAGGTGGGTCCAATTTATAGTGAAGCTTGTGTAACGGTTCTAATGCGCCATTTCATCGCCTTGACAATAGGGGAAATCCCAAAGAGCTGCAACATTCGCGACTCAAGGCTCGACGTATGCCAAGCTCTACATCGATCTTCTGCGGAAGCTGCAAAAAGTGGATACGGTACAGGCTGTCCTGGTTGGCATCTCCAACATGCTTTCGGGTAAGCTTCTTTCCCAGTGTTGAATCCCTACCCAGAGCTCATTTTCTCCCGGTGAGCCTTTCTAGACCAAACCACACTTCCGCTGTTTCACGATCTTTCCCAGCAGTCTGACGCAAAATCGGACGATCCTTATGGCCCTTTGATCAAGTGTCTATCGCTGCAAGATGAATTCGCGCTCCTGGAAGCCTTACGTATTATGGCAATTCTCGTTTCGTAAGCCGTGTAGCGTATTGAAAGTCATCTAGAGCCTAACTTAGATAACTCCTCATTAATAGAACGGATCCCAAACCTATCCCCGAAGCATGTATCCCACCAATGCTAGACGCTCTCGCAAGACTTACGAACGGTAAGCTTGGTTCGTGGCACTTTTCTTTATGGAAAACGGCTGATATGAGGTCTTCTATTTAGCAAACCCCTCTCCGGCACGAGACCTTGCTATCCAAGTACTCGGAGCGATCTTGGGTTCTCGTCAGATACGTAAAGCCGCATGGGAACACGAATCTTTGTTGTCCGGGTAAGCTGAGCGCGCATGTGCATACATGCAAGACTAGGCAACCTAACAAAGGCGTTCTTACCGTGATAGTTTGATCAAAGCTCTTAAAGCCAACCCATCGCCGCAGCTCCAGTATTGGATCATCTTATGTTTCTGGGAACTCAGTTTTGAGACATACGTGTCTGAAGAAGCCGACAAGTGAGTGTCTTCTCTTGGCCGCTTTTGGTATAGCGATATCTTAGTAATGATCCGCCGGAATTAGGCGATTCGATATTGTGGCACTGTTTGTAGAGGTCGCGAGGACTGCGGCAAAGGAGAAAGTAACCCGAGTCGTAATGGCAACCTTACGGGTAAGCCGCATTCCGGCAAGTTCTCTGGCGAAAACTCGTACTGACATGCACGTATATCCGCAGAATCTGCTGGATCTTGCTCCCTCGGCGAACATCAACTCGATGCTTGTGCAGAAACTGTTACCCCTTGTTAAATCTTTCTCGGCACGAAAGTGGTCAGACGACGAGGTGATCGATGACATCAAATTTCTTCGAGACGAGTTGGAAGTCAGATTAGCGAATCTAAGGTAGGACCATTGGCCCGAGAATAATTCAACTTTTACTGAGCATTCCTTCTCACGCAATCTCTTAGCACATTCGACGAGTACGCGTCCGAGGTAGAAAGTGGGCACCTCAGCTGGTCACCAACACACGAGTCGGAGGACTTTTGGAAGGAGAATGTCGAGAAGATTCGGTTCGAGAAGAACGGAAAGGTCGTCAAGTAGGTCAACGATAACCGAGTCTGGCCAGATTCCTTTCCTCTGACCGTTATCGTGATCCAAATTTATACAGGCAACTTGTTGCGTTGTTGAGCTCGAGTCGAGATCCATTGGTTCTGGCTGTTGCTGCTCATGATATCGGCCAGTTTATCAAATACGGCGACGACGGAGCTAGAAAGTATGGGATTCCTTGGTTTATGAATAGGGTCGCCACGTTCTCGGCTTACAGGATTTCCTTCTCGCACAGGATGATTAATGACCTGAATGGTAAAATCAAGGTCATGGAGCTGATGTCACACGAAAGTGGTGATGTGAAGTATCAAGCACTGGTTACTGTAAGTCCGCAGGTTGCTCGATCCTACAAGTTTGAAACAGCTTATAATGGGTTCTTACTTTGAATATCAGGTTCAACGCATAATGTCTCATTCCTGGACTTCGTAGGATAATTTGATGCTTGTGCAGATTATCTTTTGTATATCAATTTGTCTTTTGACCCCGTGTCTCTTTTGTATGTGCCCATTCAGAATAGAACAATCGCCAGGTTTCGGCTGTCTTCTGTGTCAAGCGTCGCAAGCTTCGTCTATCTCGTTAATGCATATACATACAGGAGTCCTGATCATGTCTATTCGTCACACAAGAAGGTATGCGCCTCCGATGCGCTATCATAACGTTTTAACCTATTCCCCGAATCCAAGCGAGGATTATTGCACTATGTAGAGAAAATACCGAGAATCTTGAATGGAGGCGATGCTTTTCCTTCTTCACCCAATAGCTGACACTCAACCTGGAATTGTAACAATGGAAAGGCATTAGCGGGAGCAGGAAGGCGAAGGTGATAAGAGCAAAGACATACGAAGTGAGATCCCTTGGAGACATGTCGGTCAATGATGGTCAAACTATATCATGCGCAAATATGGTGAGAGGAGGACAGAAGGCGGCATGTCTGAAAGACTTACGTTGGCGTCGGTTCTGAGACTTCTGCGCTACCCTGTAGCTCGACACCTCCAGCAACGTTATCATCGACCCAGCACAAAGCACTTCCGGCAGGCTTGTCCTCCGGGTTCTGGATGTAGTAAATCGCTACGTCACCCGCTGATAGCCGGAGGGGGACTCTGATTCTCGAAGTCGGTTGCTCCGCGTACCAGTAGTGTCGTTCGTCGTGTGCACCTTTTGCCGGGTGGTAAGCATGCCATCCGGAACCATAGAAGAGCGAAGGGGGAAGAGGGTTAATGAGATCGTTGGCTGACACACAGAACGGATCGATCTCTCTGAACTGGAGGATGTCGGAAGGCCGGTCGTGAATTCGAGCAGGAGGGACCTTCAAGCTGGAGTGCTTGAGCTCTTGTCCGCTAACGCTTTCTCCGTCGCCTTCGTTGACACCCTGAGCGCCCTTTCGCAAACCGACCCCGCCGAGAAGTTGAGGTCCGCCCGTAGTGGAATCGGAACCGCCTTCACCCATGTATGGCACGTCAAACGCGTGGCCCATGTTGGCGGCCCAGCCCGAGCAGATCTGCTGCATCATGTAGGAGATAATGACGTCGGCGATGAGGTCATGTCCCATAGGGCTGGCTAGGATTGGGTCGAGGTAAAATTCCTTTCGCGCTCCTTCGGGATTAACGATGTAATCGTTGTACAAAACGCCCTTGGTGCTGTATGTCGCAAAATTATCATTAGTTTCTTGCGGATCAGACTAGAAATTATGTCAATGGACGCACCTGATGTGCGGGACGTCGTAGAACTGGGCGACAACGGTATGCAGCAGCTCAGGACCGGCGAAACCATTTTGCGCCTGTAACTGAGGGCTGAAGTGGCCCAAAATGATCACAGCTGGCATTTCGGGTCGGACAAGGATAGATCGAACAAGGAGTTCGAAATGCGATAGCCAGTCGGGGTCACTGAAAAAAATCAATAACGATCAGTGTCAAACGCCAAAGACGGTTATCTTGAGAATTCTAAGGCAGTGGGACTCACTTGGGATCTGCAGAGTCGAATTCAAGGATAACCAAATCGGTTTGATCAGGCAAATGGTGAGCTGAGCAGTAGGCGTAATATGCTGAATCCGTCTTTCTGGAGGCGCCGTTGGTGAGTTCCGAAGCGGGATGGGGAAAGACACTGTTCCACCATTCAAAGAATTTCGAAGGATAACATTTCGAGGCTACCGGATCATCGCCGGCGCCATGACATGCGGAAACTATGAATGTAAAGACATTCAGAAAGGCAATTCTGTGAATTTCAGCGCAAGCCCGACACTCACCACTTGAACCCAAAACACTGATGGTGACAGGCAATCCGCTCAACGCCTTTTGGACCACTTTTTGTATTCTAGCATTGGAGCCCTGATGAAGTCTACTCTTTAACAAACCCCACTGCCCTCTCCTCTCCGCTACAGGGTCACCCGGTCCGAACACCGGACAAAAGTCGAATGGCGCTGGATCGCTCAGTGACGCATTGAGATAATCTCTCGGAGTCAGGTTTGTTGAATCGTAACCTTTCCCATCATGAGCTGTCATCACCAAGAAGAGATCGAACGATAAGACGGGCGGTCGAGACAGACGTCGACTGAGAAGACTTACGCATGAGCCACCTCGTCACGGTAATCAATACGATTCCGAGACCCGTTAACAGGCCTAATCTCTTCCAGTTGAGTCCTACGCAAAAGAAAGAATTGCAGATTTATTTAGCCATAATTCTGCTTGTAACGATCACGGCCTCTCCTCGTAGACGATAGCCGATTCCGCAGCTCCCGCATCTCTCGGATACAGAGTTCCCATGGGAGATATGAAACGCTGTCACCCAGAACCAGTCATCATGCTTACCTTTTGACTGCGAAGCACTGGAACGTCGGCCCAAGCCCATCCCGTTCACGCCGTCCTCTTTTGATTGCTGATCACGAAATTGGATTCAAGAGATTGATGGGTGGGGAAGGGAAGGATTTGTAAATTGCGAAAAAGCCATAGAGGTTAGAATGAATGATTGATGCGAGTGTATATCTAGGAATTCGGAACTTGACAGGGAGACTTTCAAGCCATCACGGTGATGGGGAATTACCTCCCCGTTGACCATTCGATAACGACAATTCGGGACGCATCTCCGACTCTCCGGCATCGAGTCGGGATTGATATGAACAGCCAGTAAGGCACATAGCCTTTCAATCCCGATTAATTCTCCTAAGTGGTCGCGAAAAGACCACTCGGCCCGTCTCCGCGGCCTGCCCTTGCCCCGTGAACCTCCTCTTGCGCAACCTCAAACCCAAACTCACCATTGTTAACTCGTCTCTCTCGTCAAAAATGATCTGATCCTCGAAGTCTTTTCCTCCGTGAGCCCCTCTTGATCCAATAGGTACTCTATTCCGTCCGTCTGCCTGTAACTGCTGCCCGTTGACGTGGACAATCGGGTTGGTTGCAGAAGACCGTTTTCGTTGATGGGCGCCTGCACCTGCCTGAAACGCTGCGTCTGCTGATGTAGAGGCGATAACGATTGGCGGGGATGCTTGCTGATGCTGAAGGGTATCTGAATGATAGTCTCCGGTGATTTTTTGAGCGGGCATCTAACACAGGCAACGTCCCGACTTTCTTCAACTAGCGAGGTTGAGGTCGAGGTGTGAACGATGATGGGACGATTGGGGGAAAGGATGGCCCGGGAGAAGGCGACACAGGCTGAAGTTGAGCCAAAGCAGGGTTACTGACTCGGTTGCGGTCTCTCGCTCTGATTGCTGCCCCAAAGCCAATACGAGCGATATCACAAGAAACCTTCGCCAGATCGCCAGCTCACTCTGCGCGCCCGCCAGCAGATAAAAAGCCCGTCTGAACGCGTCGACTCGACGCGTTTAGATAGAGGCAGCAACGACAGCGGGTACAGTATACAGTCAACTGCTACGAGGAAGATTCGCCATTTTAAACCTGTCTAGATCGTCTATATTGCATGGAAAATATCAACTGTTCGCATGCCGGATGCTTTAGGACTACAGCGTCCTCCGAGTAAAGCGCAACTACTAATAATCGCTTCATTCACCATCACTTTTAGTTGGCAAAGTCTGCAGGACCTCTCCATTCTCTCCCATTCTTCGTCCTACACCGCGATGATAGATCCTCTCTACGATATGTTGCTTGACAAGTGCCTGTGGCTGTTCGCCTCTCTCCACACGCTCCGCTTCAACTTCACGCGAGCGGGCAAGCCAGTCGATGTTCACTAGCTTGAGGATCTCCGAGCAGACGTGGGCATGGCGCATTTCGTCAGGGATGCTGAGAAGATTGATTCAAGTCAGACAGTTGGTAAGGATCATCAATCAGGAGAAGTTCGGCTCACTATCTTTCTATAGGAGTATCCCTAGCCGCTCGAACGGCAGCATACATGTCCTCTTTCTTGCCCATGCGATAGTTGTGCACATATGGTGGGCCAATGCTAGCAACCGGTCCATGTTGTACTTGAGCGCTAAATTTTCATGGCCAGCGAAGATGAGTGAGCTTGCGTATATTTTTAGGTTTGGCCTAACGTACGAATGATAAAGATCCCAGCCTTCGGGGACAGCCTTGTCTCCGAAATATGGCAAGACAACCGGGACGCCCAAGCAGCTAGAGAACGATACGAATGAGTATTTCTTTTTGCGCGAAACGTTATGTGGTCATATAAATAGCTTACAGGGCAAGATAAGGAGAAGGGGAGATTTCAGGTCTTCCTATAGCGAGAAGAGCTTTGGAATGGGCCACCTGCTGTGTATAGTTTGCACTAGGCAACGGTCCGCGATTGATCAGCCCTGGTGGCGTGCTCTGTTCCAGGTCCGATTGCTTCAGAGCGTAAGCGTTGGAAATAGGTGCCAAAGATGTTTCATTTTGGAAAGAAGGCCAGACATCTTGGGAGACAAGTCCCATTCGATGGGGATAGAAGTACTCTGTTCATATCGAAAATTCCGTTAAAATTAGGAGACGACTTGCAACAGGCACGGAAACTTACGATACAGCTTTCCCAAAACAGTGACTTCCTCCTTCCGCTGGTCATGTGGTATAAAATCGATGTGAAGACATGCCTTTTCCAGCGTGAAAGGAATGTGAGTGTGTCCCGGATAAGGGTAGGGTCTATGGGCGGGTTACGTGAACGCGTTCCGTCAGTATGGTACTGCATGGAGAGAAGAAGGTGGAATTATGTACTCACGAAATGGTCCATGCGTTGCCGAGAGGATTAAAAGAGAAGTCTTCTCTTGGCGCTATTCCATACGCAAAGCTGGAAATTCCATGGTCCCCCGGTCTGGCGCCCCACTGTGAGAGGTCAGACGAAGAATCGGTTTCAGTAAGGGATGGCGGGTATTGTATTGGTTGACCTACATAAGTCAATGTAAATAGTTTCCAAGACGGGACTGTTCCTCGCTGTTCGGCAGGAACTTCCATGACAGCAGTAGTATTGGAAGGGAAGTCGGATCTACAGCGAGGATCTGAAAGACAGGAGAGGACGATGGTGTCCATAGCATAGATATAGGTCCTGTTTGAGACGTTTCAGAATGTTAGATTTCATGTAACTTCGAACACCCGAACAGACAGCAACTGCTTACACGACATCAGGCATTACATTGTGAAATTTCACAAGGTTCTGATAAGCGTGATGGTGCAGGCTGACAATCGTGTAATGCTCCTCGTCAAGTGTTTCCACCTGCAATGAACCATATTCTGGGTGAGAGACTGCTCAACGCTTTACTGCTGAGAACGACAGGAAGCTTACCATTGTTCGTAACCATACCGTCTCCCCGCTTTCGCTCCGTTGGGTTAGCGCCATATCCCACCACCAATCTTGACTTAATATCACAGTCAACATATTGTTGGAGCACTCTGAGGGAAGCGCTTCCATGGAGCCAAAGTAAGGCAGACAATCGAACAGTGCGCGTAACGATCTCATATTACGGGCGTTGATTTGATCATGCCATCTGAACGAACCGAAAAGGATAAGAGGAGTTGGCCAACAGTCCACAATAATGAAACTCACGAAAGCTCTCTGAACGATTTGTCTGTCTCTGCATGACGCAGATAAGACTTGAGTTGTCGGTAATGGCCATCTTTCCAGCACGCCGACTTAGGTTCCCTTCTCGCTATCTCCTCATCATTTTCCGGCACAGTCCATTGCTCACAATACCCTACACCAGATGCCAGTAACCGTTCTGCTGCAGTCGAAAGTTCCAAGGCGTTACCAGATCGAGTCAAGTCGGTGTCCTCCGGGGGTAGGAGTAGTGATGCCACAGAATCGTCCTCGTTAGCGTATGCAAAGCGGTTGTTATACTCCAACTCGAAGCTGAGAGACTTGAGGTCGACGCTGACAGAATTGTCGGTCCAGATGAGCAATCCGTACGACCCAAGGAGTATGATGGAGAATGCTGTGAGCACTGCTCGAGCGACCCGGTAGATGCGATGTCTAGAGGCAGCGACGACCAGTGGCATTCTGTCGAGAGGAGAGCCTGGTGACGTTCTATAATTGTCAGCTTCAGTAGTGATAAGTGTACGACAGAACCCGTCATCAGCTATTGAAAGCATGTATGCGATATCCCTTTACATTTCCATGGCTTGTGTCGCCCCTCATATTCTACAAAAACCGTGGCAAGGGGAAGGGCCCTTTACCTGCTCCTGGCGATCAAAGGCAGCGTTTCAGCTTTTGCCATCGACAGTCAACAGGAGGAGAGGAGATACATACTGCAAATTCCTTCAACTTGGGTTTCTCCGAGCAAGAGGAGTGCCGCTCGATAGGAGCCAGGCCGCCAGCCGCTACTTACGCACATTATCGGCTCATATGAGCGCGAGCACAGCATCCACTCAGGCAGCTACTCAGGTCGTGACTGTTGACTTTATGGTTGTTGAGCTGGCTGTTGTTTGCGTTTCAGGGGCTCCGCGGCTAAGTCAGCGCGGTGCCGGATGTTTATCCTCGGGTGCGACAAAGCGGCGGCGGCATCATCATCAAACACCTCGTCAAAAAAACGGTGTTCAACATTTATTGGGAGATGGCTACATCCAGCCCCGTATCCTATGATTTATGTGCCTGAACAACCAGCTAGATAACCCGTGAACTCGGACCGCTCATTGCAGCAGTCAATTCGCTATGCACTGGTCTCGAGTCCAGGTTCAGAGTACACTACCTACCTTTGTCCGAGTTTCAGGAATTGCTCCTACTACCTCGAGCAGGACGTCGTTGGGAAGAGAGGGGAGGAGAAAGAGTTGGACATAAAGAGTTGGACATAACGATTTCCGCACAAAAAGCAAGGCCAGTTGATCGGGTTGAGTCCTCTCCTCGGCTCCCTCCTCCCTTTCTTGCTGCATTGACATCATGTCAAAGGTATGTACATCGTCTTGGCGCATTAGACGGTTCTCCTTTCAGCGCATTAGACGGTTCTCCTTTCAGCGGCTCCGATTCCAGGGGTCAAGGTACGGGTGAACCTTTCTTCTTACCCCTGGGAGTCAAACCCGTTATTCTCCTACACCCACGGTGTGCGGGGCCTACCCTTTCATTTGCGATAGGTATATAGTGTGGTCCATACGACATCAGTCCCCGTGATATCCTCCCGGCAACTCAATCGTCGCTCCAGTGAAACGAATAAATTCAGCGCCGGAATGGGATCATCTCATTCGACAGTGTCATCCGATAAGATCATCATCGTTGCCAACAACACACTACATCCCAACCAGGTGAATGAGCGCTATGACATCAGACTGATGCATGCTCCGACTTATGGACCCATCAAGGGTATTTGTGACCCTGATGTGGTGTGGCTACGAAATGCCGACTCCTTGTCACCGAGAGAACAGTCATATATTGAGAAACGAGCCGGACTTCTTGATTCCGCATGGGACTCACAACTAAAAAGAGTCAAGCTTGACAAAAAACCACCAAGAACACCCGTGGTTGCTATGGCGCTTAGCGGAGGCGGCTACAGGGCAATGCTTTCGGGGTCAGGAATGGCATTCGACCCGGACTATCAAGACGAGGAAAATGGGGTGGGAGACATCTTGGGTCTATCTACGTATGTCAGTGGTCTCAGCGGGGGTAGTTGGGCAGTGGGCTCCTTTTACGTAAATGACGGTACACTTCCGAAAGAATTGGTCGAGAACGTACGTATTATACGGTGTCCTGTATGTGGCGAAGAGCGGCACCACAATCTCACAGATCTTGCCTTGCCTGATGATGCTCCGTAGGTATGGCATCTTGAGGATCACTTGGCAGCGCCGATTAAAAATATCAACGACGTAGATGATTTGCTTAGCTTTTACGATCACATCAACCATGAGGTTGCGCACAAAAGGGAAGAAAAAACCTTTGAAGTACAGATTACCGACGCTTGGGCTGTCGCTTTAATTGACCACCGTAAGTAGACTCCTTCGCTGGCTCCAGTATGTTGTAGTCGATGCTGAGTCTACGTCTTGCTTCCAGTAATGCCAGGCAAATATAGAAGTGAGGGAGGTAACGCGAACGTTACTTGGAGCGATTTAACGAGAGTCCCCCGTGTACGAGAAGCAACGCTGCCGTGGCCCATTGTCATCGCTCTAGAACGAGAGGCGAACCAGCCCAGAGATACTTTCATCGCTACTAACAGTACTATTTTTGAATTCACCCCTACCGAGTTTGGGTCTTGGCGTTTTGCAGGGTGAGTATGACGTGAAACTTGATTGCGTCGAAGATTTCAATAAGATATCTGAAGTGGCAGGAGACCTGATCTCTCTGGGTGCTCCAATCTCCTTTAGGTCTCAACCTGGAGCATTCACTCCAATGAAGTATCTCGGCAGCAAGCTCGAGAATGGTAAGCCAATAAAAGATGCTCGCGATTGTGTAAAAGGGTTTGACAATGCTGGGTGGGTGGCATGAACGACTTCAGGAAGTGAGAAAGAAACTTTGTTGATCAAGCTTTGTTTCTCTATATTCAGCTTTGTTATGGGTACTTCCGCTTCGCTGTTCAACATGGCTTTGGTGGAGATGTCTGAAGAGGGAAAAGAGTCAGAGACTCTACTGAAAGCACTCGCTAAAGCTATCCTAGGCTTAGTGTCCGATTCGATGGACGATGTCGCAACTTACCCCAACCCATTCTACAAGTGGGATACTGGCGCTGATGTTATTAAGGATATGGAGCAAATCACCTTGGTCGATGGCGGTGAAGCCGACGAAAACGTGCCTTTAGAGCCTTTTCTGCAGCCAGCTCGACAAGTAGATGCTATCATCGCTTTCGATAACTCCGCCGACGTAAATCGCTGGCCCAACGGGAAATCGCTACACGCGACGTATGAAAAGGCCATGAACCAGCAAAATATGTACGGTATACCTTCTATGATGCCGCCAGTACCTTCGCCAGAAGGGTTCGTCAATCAGGGTTTGAACAGCCGTCCGACATTCTTTGGATGTGATAACTCATCAATTCCCACAATTATCTATATACCAAATTACCCTTACATCTATCAGTCAAATGCAGATACCATGAAGCTAAAATACTCCAAAGAAGAAGCACTTGGGATAGTCGATAACGGTCGGAGAGCATTGAATTTGAACGGTACTG
Organism: Naganishia cerealis; assembly: GCA_030039265.1. Lineage (NCBI taxonomy): Eukaryota > Fungi > Basidiomycota > Tremellomycetes > Filobasidiales > Filobasidiaceae > Naganishia > Naganishia cerealis. The sequence continues at coordinate 98,787 of JASBWR010000014.1, read as the reverse complement.
TACGCAACTGGCCTCAATGTTTGACGTGCGCTTTGATGGACAATGCAGTGATGCAAGAAAAGGACGCCGCTCGAAGGAAGGAATGTCAAGAATGTTTCGACCGCTTCTGCTGGGATGGCACGGATGATCAAGCTCAACCCAAGGATTATAACCCCAAGTTGGGAGATCCTCATCCATCCATGCCTTAATAACACTGTTTCACCTCCCCGTCCGTAGTGGAAGTTTGGCTCGGAGATTTATCAATCGAGCTATTCAATTGTTTGTGGTTGACTAGAAGTTGTACGATATTTGCTGTGCCTCTGGATTTCTTCGATTCAATTCCGATAATGATACTTGCTCAGGAGACTAGTTAGTAGGAGACTAGTATTGGCTGTTTCAACTTGAAACGACCATGAAACGCGCCTTTATTTGGCTCGCTTCTGGCTCCTCCGCTTCCGATAATAGCAACCTTTTCCCCTTATTGAACATTGGGAAACCCCGTGGTGCGGCGCGCTTGAATGTTCTTCAAAGGCCCCAGTCCAGCCAGCCATTTTTTCGAATTTTCCGATAGGGGTTGAATCCTCAAACACAACAATGAAAAGATCAAATCCCGATTGCTAACTTTTTTCCCTGATGAGCTCTTTGATTGATGATATCGACGAGCACCAATGTTATGGCCAACTTTGAAGTATAGAAAGATCCACTCCTAGCTGTGTTAGTCCGTAACATCCTTCACCCTCCTGTCCAGCCACTGCGACTGAACGTCCTCCCCCTCGTCGCGATTCGAGGATGACGAAAGCAAAACGGCATTACTACACTGCATGTGGTGGACTGGGACAATCATTAAGCTGGGAGGAAAACTGGTACACTGAACCTTGGTGCGTTTGCCTTACCTACTACTCTGGCTAGCTAATTTCATGAGAGAATCAGAAATTGCCAACGTAACCTACCTGTCAGGTTTACGAAATCACAAGCTGTATACGACACCAAGGCGAGTGAGGGACCAGTTGATCCACCTGCAAGTGTTTACGCCAATGATCCAGCTTGCAACCAGCTGGTCAGTAGTGCTACGGTTGCAGGTATCACAGCCATTCCCGCTACACTCACGAACGATACAACGGCAACTTCCACAGACGTGGATGGACGACCCTTGGAAACAACCGTCTTAACCCGAGTAATCGCAACCTCTACTCCTTTACAAGCTAGTGGGGTCGTCCCCTCCTCCACCCTGTCATCCCAAACAGCCCAGCCTAGTGCCACTGCTGGGAAAGCGATTGATCCTGTATCTATCGCGACTTGTGCCGGAGATGGCTTGGATTACCAGGGATGGGGATCGATCTTCTCTTTGGCAATTGGAACGCTGATTGGGCTGTCGATCTGGATCATATGGATTGCCCTGAAAAAGAAAAGAACGCTCGCGGGTGTTTACAAGCCGAGGACGTGGTTCGTGGACCGAAGGTACGCCGAGTTATCCAGTATCGATCCTGAGCCAAACTAAATCTTGAATTGCGAAAACTAGCCATCGACCGTCCGCCACAACTTTTTGGTCTTTTCTCGCGATTTCGTCCTTTCTGTCATCCAAAATTTTCCTTCCGTCGGATCCATCCAAACTACCCTCAGATGCGAATCTCTCTTCACTGGTAATTTTGGGAGTATTGAAAAGCCTTACTTGGTCCACCTTGATGGCACTGCTGGTGGCGCTTCCGCTGTTTCTCGTTGGAACACCATGCATCGGCTTGACTTCCCCCAAAAGCAGCGTGGGGGGACACTTCGGAACCTTGACCGACATGTCCATACTTCGGTTGTTGAACGCATTGGATCCAGAACCTGGCTATACCGATAGTATCGCGTCCCCTCACAACATCAACGCTCGCGCCCTGGCTTCAACGATACGACCAGCCGTGAATAATTCGAGAAAGCGGTTGATAATTCTCGTATCAGTAGTATCGATAGTAATCTTGCTTCCAAGTATCTTGCTTCTGGCTCGGATCTTGCGAAAACTGTTGTCGTTCCGTCAAAAGTGGCTGAAGCAAACCTGTGGAGCGGAAGAGATAGTTTTTCTACCTATAGCACGAGAGCTCCAGTCCGGCCAAGGTATCTCCGCGCCGACTGAGCAAGACATGAGGACACTGGCGGCGGAGTTGCGACTTTGGGAAGACGGCGAAATCCAAGCAATCGATGGCGCAGAAGACGATGAACGGTCAAGACCACGGGCTAGTATTAAAGCCGTTTTCGCTATACCGTGGGTACCTCATGTTTCAGATGTTTCGTATCGACGATAATTCAACCAGTGTTGTGCGTAGAAAAACCGTCAAGCTCAACCAGATGCTGAAGAAAAGGAACGGTGTCTTGGAGAGACTTGAAGTCGCTGAAAGCCGTTTTATACGGTCATTCAAGGCGAATTTGCCCAAACCAACAGCTGCAGTGGAGGAACAGAATGAAAAGGAGAGCGATGTATCCCTGTCCCCGAATGCGAACGGAAGTCTTCCACGGAATTTGAACGTGGTGAGTGAGATCCTCGAGCGCACTTGATCCAGAACTTTCAATTTCACTGACGAAAACTTCTACGGCAGCACTGGAATCATAGTAGAAAGAACTCTCAGGCTACGAACAATTTGAATGAAGCCAAGGCCGATACCGCCGTGACGACACCGTCTGGTTACGTTGCACCCCGGAAATTTTACAAAATCAGTTCCCTGCCAAGGCTGCCCGCTGGTGGCATGTTCGGCAATGCCACTGACACCGGATCCAGTAACACGGGACAGCAACGAGATCAGCGCCGAAAGGCAACATTTGCGGAAGAGGTTGTAGGTGGAATATCAGGCACCCAATTTCAAGAAGTGTACCGAGACTCCCTAATGCCCGGAGGAGGTTTGCCCCCTGTCGGTACGCCACTTGATGTCAAAGGAGGTCAGTTCGTAATCCAGCCACACAAATACGCAGAAAAGAGCCTCCCACCTCCGCCAACTGAATCCTTACTGAATAAGGAGTCTAGAGGAACGGTGAGCCAGCTGGCGTCGAGTCCCCGCTCTCGAGTCACGGATAATACGATGCGCAGCAGTGCGTCATCCAACTACAGTACAGCGCTATATACGTCGCCAACCCGGCAGCAGCCTATCGACAACCGGAAGTCCAGTGTGTATCCTCAATCGCCTGATCATTCCGCAGCGGTTGTCAACCAGCCTCTCTTGGGCGATGCAAAGACCGATCCACCGTCGCGAGCGAAAGCCCGAAGCGCAATTCAACCGCCAATTCGCCCTGTGAGCGGCATCTCTCCCAGGGATCTCAGCTCGATCTATTCCGAGATCAGCGAGTACCGGTCCTTGTTGAAAGAGCTCAACGAAGAAGTTGTCGAGCTTCAAGCAAGCACATACGAGGATATGATGATAGGGAAAGATGTTGTTGGATTTTTCCTGATAGGTAGATCGATTTCGAAATTACCAGGGGCAATTCTTGTCTCAGGAATGGCGAGAGACGATGTCGATTGGGCGCAGTTTCGCGAGACAACCCGCAATAATGAGGTGGCGTTCTGGTCAATATGCTCAGGACTGACTATCCTCGCTTGTGTATCCGGTAAGTGCTAGCTGATTTGAAAGCCATGGAGAGAAGCACTGATGACAGCACTTGCTCAGTGATTCCCTTTGTCGGAATTGCAAACAGCACTGTCCCGGGACTCTCTCATTATCTCCACTTCTTGCAGCCTATCGCAAGATCCGATGGACCTGGTAGCGGTATTATACAAAGCGTCATTCCGTCTATCGGTATCGCCTTGATCATGTGGGCATTGGAGCGCGGAATTAATTGTTAGCTCACGATGATCCATGCATGCGGTACACTGCCGCTAACGTTACGTTAATTACACAGGGACGGGACGTCGCACCAGGAGCATTTCTAAGACGTCAACGGAGTATCGAATTGCAAAAGCTACTTGCTTCTTTTTCGTAAGTTACAGCCTCCTTCAAAGACGGGCGACTAACACTAACGTCGATTCGATTTCTTTCAGGCCATAATTGCCGTATGGCTAGCCGTAGCGTCCGGCATTATCTTCGCGGTGGAAGCGTTCGACCACAACACCCAGATATCACGATACATAGCAGATGGTTTAATTCACTCATGTACGTTGAAGACACAAGATTGAGCCGGTATGGTTGAGACTGATCTTACCCCGATTTCGTATTTGCAGCTTGGTGGCTGTTTTGCTTCTTGTTGAATTTGTCTGTTGCAACACCAGCGCTCATCCTGTTGCGCGCTGGTTTGGCGTATCGTCATATATGCATGTACAAGAAGGTGGAGACTCCCAGGCAGCGATTCAAAGGTATTTGACACCGCGGGTGGCACTGGTTACCGTTTTCCTCGCTAATGCTGCTCTCGTTTCTCACAAGCGTTCTTCCCATCCCGGATCGCTTATCAGGGTATCCTTGCTACTTGCGTTTTTGCCACAGCATTGTCGTTCCCAATGTTGCCGATTTTCCCGTTGATCGGCCTCCCGGCAGTACTCTTCTTGATCCTGCTCTTCATCGCAAGTCAGCACTTGACCACATTCACCGACTGCAATCTCTACGGCAGCTCCGGGGGAAAACTCGCCATCTACCTGGTTCGGACTTTGGTCATGGTCTTGCTCTGTCAGCCAGTACTCCTGGGCCTGATTCTGTTGTCACGGCGTGAATTGGGAATCGGAGGAGCCAGTCTTGGTGTAGCGTTGTTCGGACTGATCCTGTTCGAGAGTCTGACCTGGGGAAAAGGTGGACCGGTCGCCCTCAGTCGTACGGAGCACGCCAAATTCCGGCTATTTGCTAAAAGGCTCCAATCCCACGCTGTGGAGCCTATTGACAACATGTCAATCGATCGCCCGAGTGAGCTTGAAAACAACGGTCGGCGGCGTCGTTCGAACGCAACGATATTCGAATTGATGTCAGATCTGCTTCTGCCGTCCGATCAAAGACGATCCCAAGGTCAATTGCCACTAAAGACGGACAATATTGACAGCTATCTCGACCCATATCGCGCCAATCTGGCTCATCCAGATATCAACCAAAACCAACACGAACTTCCACCGCTTTCTCTTCGGGATAACGAAAACCTTGATATGGCAAAATATCAAGCAGAGAATACGATGTACCCTCCAGAGTTGATTATGCCTGCTCCAGTAATATGGCTCCCAGACGACAAGGCGGATGTTGGGCAGCAAGAGGTCGAAGACTTACGGAGATTCCACAAACTGTCGGCGATGCTGGATGCTGTCCGAAGCTAACGAAGACGATGCTTCGGTACGGACTTTTGAGCAAGGCTACGATACTTGTAACTAGTGTACTGCATAGAGCTCTCTCGCATTCATGATCATGTTCCTGTCTTGAGACATACTCGAAAGAGGTAAACGACGGGATCGGTGTGATCGGCGTTGTGTTATTTCGGATGACGATCGAGCGATGCACTTCCGGCAGCCTAATCTCTTGCATATCTCACTCACCAGCATGCGGAGATAGTAAGCAGCCCTCCCTGTTCTCATTACGGCAAGGATGAGATACTGTCAAGTCAACCGGGCAACTCGAGCTACCATCGGTCTGGGCCGCACAACTTCCAGCGTCCCTGCATATCTTCTGTCGACTCGATCCTACGCAACCAGTAACTCTGGCGGCAACCGTTCTCATCTTGTTAGGAACGGTCTTCTTGCATCTGGGCTCTTGGCTGTTGCCGGTGCAACGTATCTGTACCCTGAAATGTTTGGCTTGGCGGAAAAAGATGGCACAGAAGACGATTTGAAGTCAAAGCTGGAGACATTGTAAGTACTGAATATGAATCTGTATATCGCGTCACGTTGACATCAACGTGTTGAGGATAGCACCACGCGTATCATGACTCGACGGGGAGTAGTCGAGCACACACACGACTACCTTGGAGATGCTAAAGCTGAAAAGCTGTTGCGACTGCATGAGACTTCTCGAACGTTTACACCTATCAAATCGACCGGCGTCGTCCGCTTCGACAACAACTGGGTAGAATGCAACGATCCTATAGAAGATCGACACGCCGAAAGCTTCCTATCTCGTGATGTCTTGTATACAAAAGTACCGAAAGAGGACGTTCAAGACGAAACCTCTATTGTTGACTTGGTCGATCGAGGAGGCTTGAAATTGTTCAGTATCATGGATGGACACGCCGGCTACGCTACTGCACAACTTCTACGAAAGACCTTGCATCCGATGATTGTGCTCTCGCTTCGATCTTTATACGCTGGGTACAAGCCTAGTACGGTCGATCCGCTTTCTGCAATGAGGGAGTCGGAAAGAGGTTTACGATCTTACGGAAATGTCATGTCTTATTTATGGTCATTCCTCCCGGGATATGCGACCTCTTCGACATCAACTTCCTCCCCCGCTTCACCCTTCCCGATCGACCATCAATCAATCTCGGATGCGCTCACGTCTGCATTCCTGGAACTCGATTTCCAGATTTGTAATGCTCCTCTTCGAATCATCCCCCACTTGCCTGCTAAACCTGGCAAACCCAACCCGCGCCCGATCCTCAAATCGATGATCGAACCGGCGGATAATGGTGCTTGTGCGGTGACTTTACTGGTAGACGAAGATCGTGAAGAGATTTACGTTGCTAATGCGGGAGATGCGAGAGCTGTCGCAGGATACTGGGTTGCTCCGCATGCAGATGCTAATGGCAAGCAGGTCGCAGGTGGATGGAGGTGCGAGGTTTTGACGGAAGATCAGATGGGCGATAACCCGAGGGAAATCGAGCGGTAAGTTTATGGTTATCCAATTTCTAAGTCTTTACCGCCCGTAATGAGACTTTGTGTTGGCATTTGCAGAATGAAGAAGGAACACCCTGGAGAAGAAGATACGGTCATCTCTCGAGGCAGAGTGATGGGTGCTTTGCAGCCAACTCGATCTTTCGGTACGGCCTTCCGTCCTTTAGATGGGAACGTCTGTGCTAACAGTGTATCTTTGCACGGACAGGTGATGCTCCCTGGTACAAATGGACAGAAAGCGAGACAAGAGCGTAAGCAAAGGTTACTTCTGTGTTTCTACGCTCACCATACTAAGCACACGAAAACCACATAGCATCGAAAAGCTCAACGGTGGGGAAACCAGAAACAAACCCCGCATGTTCGACGGATCAAAGACAAACTCACGGCCTTACGTGACTGCCCGTCCGGAAGTGACATTCAAGAGTTTGGCTGGCGATTCCGCAGAGGGCCAGCTCAAGTTTATTATCATGGCTACTGATGGCCGTAAGTCGTGCATCGTTCCCTCCCCCGTACACACAACACTAATCTATTCAATATAGTATGGGATAACATTACTTCGGAAGAAGCGGTCGGTCTCGTTGCGACCCACCTGGCACATTCAAAACATACGCCCATTTCCCGATCAGCAGTACAATCCAGCCTGTTACCCGAACTGCCTGAATCTCGAAGCAAGTACCCGGGACCCCGGCCAAAGGAGGAGGCGTTGGGTGGAGAATGGGTTTACCAAGACGATAATGCCGCAACGCATTTGATCAGGAACTCTTTGGGAACTGGAAAAAGGACAGTATATGAGATGCTGAGTATGAAGGCGCCGATCGCACGGTGGTTGAGGGACGATGTTACTTGCTCGTATGTGCTTCGGATAGCCAGACGGTGTATAGCCGCTGATTTCTCGCTTGCTTTCCAGCGTAATCTTCTTCGGTAATGGCACTGCAACACCCGACTCCTCCACTATCAAAGCGAAACTTTAAAAAGTGGCTTACATTGTCCATGAATTGACATGTGTACTGAAATGTGCCATATGTCATATTATGCAAATCGTCCAAATGGCAGGCCTACCGGTACTCGGTGTAATCATTGCCTTCTGGATATCAGCCGCAACCCGCACGCATGCTTCCTGAGCTCATACTACTGCGCAGAATCTACAGCGGATTATACCTGCCTCACTAACGTTGCTCCGAAGCTTGAAGGTTGGATCCCTGTAGGCGACGAAATCTTTTATCAACGGCGCTTTTTGTATCGACAACGATTTTTCATGCCGGCAAGTCCAGTAGACTATTTGCAGATAGACGCTTTATAATGCTATTTCTTGGTGATACCCACCTAGACACGTGTACTAGGTTTCAAATCAGCTTATATCAGAGTGTTTAAAGGTATATGAAAGGAAGTAGCCTCGAAGGATAGGGAGGTACCGTGCCTAAGTCCTTTCCCTTTCCCTAGAATGGGAAAGGACGAAGATGAACCATGTAGGCTGACATGTACTTAATCCTTGATCAAACGAGACTCCCCCTTCATTTAAATCCTTTGCCTGAGGTGAGTTTTCTGCTCAAATCCACTGCATATAAACGAATTGACTAGGTTATCCACTTTCCAACTTCGCCATAATACTGAAGATCGAACGCCAGAACATGAATTCCTTCAGTCAAATCGCTCACGGAATCAGACATGGTGGAAGGCATATATCGAAAAATCCCCTCGTCGTTGCTGGGATGGCGACAGTGGCAACCGGAGGATTTCTCTACCACAATGCTCAGCGAGAGCGTGCCTCAAACGAAAAACAGATAGTTGTTCCGAAGCTTGTGTCACCCGAGACTTTGTGAGTTCGAAGTGATACCAGAGATGCATGCAGAAGTCTCGACTTTTAATTTTACGCGCATAGCACTGTACGCATGAAGACTAGCTGGGGACTTTTGGAGTTTGCACAACCGTACCCTGGAGACAAAGAAACAGAAGAGTTACTCCACAAGAATGAAATCTCTCGGGTCTTCAAACCTACGAGCGTGAACGGTGTTGTGTGATTTGACAACAACTCGGTGGGGTGCAACACTCCTATGGAAGACAGAAACGTGGAAAGCTTCCTCTCCCGAAATATTCTGTACGCTACATCTCCGAAGGAAGGGTCTGACGATGAGGATTGGATGGCTGCAGAGCAAACGGAAGTTTCGAGTCTGAAGCTTTTTAGTATAATCGATGGGGACATGGTGGGTATGCTACAGCGGACGTTTTGAAGAGATATTTACACCCTAGCGTGGTCAAGTCGTTGCAGTCACTTTTTAAGGGAAGTAAGCCTAGCACAGTGGACCTGACGCTAGCCATGAGGCAACTCCGACGGGGCGACTACCGTTGCTTCCTCCAAAAGTATTTCTCAATGGAAGGTGCTTTGGAACAACCCGCCCTTGCAACCGTGCCCGTCGCCCCCGAACTGATATCAGATGCACTAGCGTCTGCCTACATCAAACTCGACTACGACATTTGCAGCGCACCACTTCGTTTGATATTGAACACCCCGGATGTCGGTACAAAGACCAAGTCAGAGGTCAAGTCTATCAGCGAACCGGCTTGTAATGGCGCTTGTGCAATTACCGTTGTGGTGGATGAGGGTCGACAAGAGGTTCACTTCGCGAGCACGGGCGACGCAAGGGCTGTGGCGGGATATTATATTTCACCCCAGACCGACTCTCACGGGATACGCTACCAAGGCGGGTGGAAGTGCGAAGTTTTGACCGAAGATCATACAGCCAATGGTCCCAAGGAGAAGAAAAGGTACGCTCTTTCCGAGAGACTTCTCTATTCGCCTATCTGTATCATCGTGCTGAAGTTGGCTGAATAGGTTACTGGAGGAGCATCCAGGGGAAAGGGATGTCGTAGATGGCGAACATGGTCGAGTCTTGGGCGGTTTGCAGCCGGCAAGGACGTTCGGTACGACCTGTCTACTCGAGGCGTAGACTTATGTCAAGCAACGCTCAACAAGCATTTTCGTACTATAGGTGATGCGGAATGGTATAAATGGACTCAAGAGGAAACAGAGGAGTAAGTGAGGCGTTCTTCCACGCTTTTGAATTCAACCGACTTCACTCTTGGAGTCACGTTCGTACAGAATCCGGAAGCTCGGCTGGGCATCTAAGCGGCGCATTCCCGAGAGTTTCAATTCTCTAGTACACACCTCGCAACCCTACATCACTGTAAGACCGGATGTGACGTTCAGGATTCTCACAGGCAGCAAGAGGACCGGCCAACTCAAGTTTACCATCTTGGTTACGGATGGACGTGAGTGTCGTGACCCACCTATCTGTGCTTTTTGTTTCGTCGCTTAACCACTACATTGCTTGACATGCTTTAGTCTGGGATCTGATCACCTCGGAAGAAGCAGTAGGACTCGTCTCGACCCATTTGGATCACCCAGACCACTCTCCGATCTCCCGAAAGACAGTCCAAGATGGCCTCATCGCTCAGTCAAAGGCGTCCGCCGATAAGTATCCCGGAGGTCGTGAGAAGGGAGAAGGGCTCGAGGAGGGCGACTGGTTGTACGAAGATAAGAACGCGGCGACTCATCTAATTCGGAACGCCTTTAATGCGTGCGAATGGTTGCCCGGTCAATGGAAGCAGCTTATTCGCGTTCAAGGACCCATTGCGAGGCGGTTCCGAGACGATGTGACGTGCTCGTACGTTTTTGATTCAGAGTTGACATACAGCAGGTGCATCATGACCTGACTTGCATTTTCTACAGTGTCATTTTCTTTGGTGATTTGAACGAGGAGACTTCGCGATCATCCCACGGCAAAGAGGCTTCATAGATGCGAAGGGGTCGACGCAGAGACTGAGAATCGCTCGACGATCAAGGCGCACGACGAACGGCGCAAAGGGAAATCGTGTTGAAAGCAACAACAGCAACAACAAAAATGCCCAGCTCAAAAGCCATGTATACGTAGCTAACATGAATGCAAATCGATGTACCACCACATATTCATGATAGATGTCGTGATAAACAACCAAAATTCGTCTCACGTCACACGCCGTACAAGAGGTTGGCCCTCTTTGATGTTCTATCGTGCCACTGCTCACACACAGTCTATTTCACCAAAGACGAACATAACAAAGACGCGCCAACGACCGCACTCAATGGAAGTACCCAGCCTTTGTGCTGTTGCCTGCATAATGCGCCTGGGGCGGGTAACTGCCATGTATGGCCGAGGGAACGCCATGTTCATGGTACTGCGGTGGTGGGGCATCAGCAGGTCCCATATCCTGCGCCCTCTCCACCTCTATTGGCCCTTGCCCGTACCCCGTGTTTGGCGGCGGCGGCGGCGGAGAGGTATGCGAATGGCTCGTGGGTGATGTGACGTGGTCGAGGGGGAAAGAAGGCGCGTTGACGCCCTGCGTAACGAGGCGCTGCGGCTGTGGAGCGACCGGCGGTAGGTGGTGGTTGTGGTTGCTTGGTTGGTGAGGGTATGCTTGGTGCTGTGTTGCGTACGCGTTGGCGGTGGGCGTCTCGTACCCGCCATAGGCATCTTGCGTCCGAGGTGGCTGGTCATATATCATGGTCTGTCTGCTGCGTTGTTCTTCATCAGATCGAGGGCGCATGAGGGTCGTGTTGGCCGCGTAAGGGTTATGTGGCGCAGGGTAATGCTGGGAAGGGTGCCCGTACTGCGTATCACCATACACCGAGTCTAACATGTCGCACACAATGTCAGTATACAGAGGGGTGTTTGTTTTTCCGCATCAAGCGTGAAATGAGGATCACTCACAGGGCTGCTGCGCCTCATGCCCGCTCCTCTGCCTGACCTGTCTCCCAGCGGCATACATGCCTCCCGCCGCCGCGGCCGCTCCTCCAGTCGCACCATACGCGGCGGCACCCGCCACCGCATTCTCCGGCATAGCAGGCATCGGCATCCCATCATGTCTCCCACTGCCAACACCGACAAAGCTTCCGGCGTACGTGGAAGCGGGTGTCATTGACCGGTGAAGGTTTGTAGGTGGACCAGGAGCGAGGTTGTTGCTCGAGGAAGCGGGGAAAGGGGTATTCCCGTATGGGTTTTGAACAGCGCTGCCACTGCTATGCGAAGCGAGCATCTCCTCGGGGTGTGACGCAGCATAGGGATCGCCATATGGCTGTGGCGGCTGTGGCGATCTCGTCAACGGATACGCGGTCGCACTGGGTACATACCCACGATCCGTCGGGGGCGGCGTGACCTGTCTTGGCTGACCGTTATTAAGCAGGTGCTCTTCCGACGTTCGAGCTCGGTGGCCGTAGCCGTAGCCAACGCCATCGATGAATGATTCCGGCTGGACGGACCGCTGCTGAGACCCGTAATGGTTCATTTTGTAGTCGTCGTCATCGCCGTATAACTTGGGGATCGTAGTAGGGATTTCCGTCTCTCGTCTCTTGGCATCATCATCGTCCCTTCGCTGTTGGTGGTGGTCCTGCTCCATAGCTTCGTATCTCGACTTTCTGCTCGTCGCCTGGTCTCTTCTGGTGCATGCCGTGCAACAATTACCCACACCAATCACGCAGCCGAGAATGCCCGTGACGAGCCAAGCGGCGAGTGTGATCCAAACACAGACCCCAATTGTAGCAGAGGCACCGGACACTTTGTCGATACGGGCTTTGGCGATGTAGAACATGACGACATCGATAATGAAGGATATGAGGGTAAGGAAGGACGTGAGCCAGGCGCATAGAGCGGGGAAGCAGGCCACTGAGAATGTCGGGATCATGGCGAGCGCGCTGAAGAACAGGGCAAGGACTGCGAATATGAGGGCTAGATGCATGTGATGCCGCTTAGCACGCCAATACCGGTTAGAGCGCAGAAGCTTTGTACGTACCAACAGCATGAAGGAACAGCACATAGGTGAGATACTTGGTGACCACCGTCGGTATATTAAAGAGGCTATTGGAGACGCCAAAGATGGTATCGGGATCTGTCGGCCACGGACTGCAATGTCAGCCACGCACGCCGTCTCCCGTCGGAGGCGGGGACAGCTACTGACCAAACGTATATCCTATTGTGGGCCCGACACAGCCATCGGCGCCTGCTGCTGTCCCGTTGGTCACGGCCGTTCCTCCGGTGGTGCAGTACCCGAGGGTGCCGAACGATGCCTGGAACCCGGCATACTTTGCGTCGAGGAAGCTGAGGGACTTGAGATAGGGCGTGTTGAATGTGACGAGGGCGAGCAGGACGACGGGGATGACCGAGACGCACAGGCCGGCGAGTCCCTGGGGCGGCATGCTGGCGTGTTTCGGGCGGGCGATAGTGATGGGAGAACTGCTATTGTTCGGCAGGGCGTGTGCTAATGTACCGCCGTTTCAGACATCCAGGGCCCTCCTTCCTTTGAGCCACGCCCTGGCCTCCCACAGCCACCGTCCAGCACGTGAGCGACGCGCGCGTGGGGCTCCGCAGTCGTCGTGCCGTCGGACGTGCCACACAGCCTCGAGCCGGGGTCGGGACCTTTATCGTTCGCATCTCGAGGCAAGGCATGGCCAGGGCCGACGCCAGCAAGGGAGGAGAGGGCATGTCAGTGGTTCTTCAACGCCAGCACGCGCGATCCCACGACACGCTCGATGATAACTCCAGTAGACCATGAATATGATGACGTTCTCTATAGTGTCAGAGCAAGATCTATGCATGCACGGACGGATCCTCGCCTACATGCCAAAGGGGTACGAGCAATGCCTTGGAATAGGAGCGCGACAACCCTAAGCATCTGCCGCCGGGAACTTCACACCCGGTCGAGTCAAGACTTCACAACCCGTCTCGGTAATGCTAAACACATGGACCATCACGCAAGACGTCAATCAGCAAAACAAAACGCTAGAGATGTGCCAGAGGTATGAAACGGCGAGCTTACAGCACCACATCCTCAAACTGTGCAGATCGCGCGCCGTCACGCGTCACAGCCGTCCAGTCGTCCTTCCAATGATCAAGCGCAGCAGTACCGGCGTTGATCATGGGTTCTGCTCGCGCGCGGGGGGGTGGGAGGCGTGGTCAGAATAAATGTTAGTGACAATGAGGGGCCTGAAGCGAACGCGGCAAAACCGGGAGGGGCGGACTTACCGATCGTAAAGCAGTGTCCGACTTCCATCTTCCCAGGCGTCTTGGACCCTGCGTAATGCACGATGTTGGGGTTACAGTGGAACTAACGCATCGTCCGTCGTCAGCACACAGCGTTCACATGCAGGCAGGCAGGCAGGCAGGCAGGCAGGCAGGCTGCCAAAACCTCAGCCACCACAACAAGGCTCACCCGTTGGTCGATCCCGTGTCCTGTATACTGACGAACGATACTGAATCCCCGGGGCTTGACGATCGATTCGATCTTGTTCCCGATATCTCTGCGCGTCGGGCAAGTCGAACCAGTCATTCAGAACAGTCTGTGATTTGCCCTTGTTTTCGCGAACGACGTACCGGTACAGAACGCCAGGCTTGCAAATCGCAATGGCCTCGTCCAGGGCCTCCTTGGTCGTCTTGATCAACTCGAGGGACGCGGGATCGACTTTTCCGACCGGGTAGGTGGCGTTCAAGTCCCCGTGGAAGCCTGGTCGTTGCGGGTTCGGCGTTCTGGTTATCAGTGTACGGCTAAAAGAGCAGGAGGGAGAGGAATGAGAAAAGCTCACCGCCGTGGTCTGTAACATAGCATGTTAGACTGGTTGTATTGCACGAGGGGAGAAAACCGACTCACATAACGTCACGTCCAAATTCACAATGTCGCCATCCTCTGCACAGTCGATACCCGATCAGATTTGACGAGATCAAGACTCCGTAAAGCGACTCGCTACTCACCTAGTGGTCGTTGATCAGGAATACCCTGTGGATTGAGCACCACTTTAGCTGGATGTCAAACCCAGAGAAACGCATAATAGCCCACTCACATGACAAATGACCTCGTTCACGGAGCTAGCATCCGGCCGGCCGCATCATCAGTATCTAATCCCACCTGCATGCCATCACGGAAAGTAGGGCGAAGACGACTCACGTGCACACGCTCTTTGGGAAGCATCGGTAATTCAATGGCGAGGGATAACTGTCCCGGGCAACACATGCAGCGTGGCAGATCTCGTCGAGTTCATCGGTCGTAATCCCAGGGCGGATATGAGATGCCGTAAGTTCCAGGACTTCGCGCGCGAGCTACAGTGCGGTGTCAGTAACATATAGTGAGGCTCTCATTGAGTATCCGCTCACCTTGCACACTTTGCGCATGCCTTCTACCTCTTCCGCGTTCAATTCCTTCAACTTGTTTGATCCACGCATTTCTATCATCGACTCTCCACGAGCTGCCAGATCGAATCCACGATCAGCACGCTAGCGCGGACCCCGGAACAACCCGCCATCAAGGTACTTACGATGGTCCGCGTAATCCGGTCGAGGGATGTGACTCGGCACTTCTCGCTTTGCGCTCAGTGGGTACTTTGGTCTCAGCGTCCCAGTCCACTTGTAGCCGCTCATGTTGAGCGGGATTCCTTTCGCTGCATGGACATCCCAAGTTTCTGGTCAGATATACGAATGGCATGCAAGAAAAGCGACAGACTTACAGTCCACACCTGAGCTAGCCGCGTTTGCGTTGCTCGAGACCAAGGATTGCAGGAAAGCATGGACTTGCTTGTGGGTTGGCTATGGGAAGAGGATGAGTATACATGACTGACTGATAGACCACGTGGTACACTCACCCCTACAAAGAGGTTACAAGAGATGAAGGCAAGACTCTTATTAGCATACTGCAACTTGGCTGTGCTAGAATACACCTCAAAACGCCATGTTGTGGCGCAAACCTCCAGCTTTCAATGGTCACAGCCACAACAGAGCCTCCATGGGGTTATATTCCATTGCCTCGTCCAGATTTGCTCCCCTACGGCACCTCTCCAGCCAGCTGCGACGACACCAGACACTCCAAACGCGAATCAAGGGGGAAAAACACATACAGCTCTTTTTGAAACAATCCTGTTCACAGAAGAACGACCCCGGAATGCCCAATCTGCCCATCCAAGTATATTTCCCGATCGGACCATGGCAGTATTTACAAGTATACCGAGAGAGGGGCGGGCGCACGTTGTGCGACGAAGGCGGAATATATTGTGAAGTGGGTGGTGTCAACGACGAGGCAGGAATGGCGGGAGGCAAGTCGTCAGCATTCTGGCTATGTCAACGCAAAGTACGATGATCAACTATCCAGACCAACCCTAGCGTAGCTGAAGCCGAGGCAGGCCCGCGATGTTCCCTGCTTGAGGCCCGGAATGGATGCCATACCCCGCCCAGGCTACAGTAAAAGCCGCTGTAACTCACTTTTTACAGGTGGGGCATTCAAGCCTGGTTGCCTCCTTTTGCTCACAGCCGATACACTTTGTCATGGTTCCGTTGTTTGTTGCGTGTATGCGGTGAGGACGTATTGGGTGGGATCCGGACTCACGATGCGCTGTTGCAGAAGAATCGTTGACAACAGAACAAGACGCCGAGATGGGCGACTTTTTCTCGATCGCGCTGACTAAGCAGACTCTGGCTGCAGGGGCGTAGACACCAAGCTTCTCACTGTGAATGTTCCTACCAGCCAACCGGGTGGACAGGAGACGGCTGACCCGATTCCCTGACATTGCGTCGCGGCACGATTGAGTATGGTTCGTCTTTCATATTCCGACGCATACAAATATATGTTTTACTAAGTACAATGAATGTCCCCCAGGCAAACTGTTGACCTGTGTCACAAGGGATGAAAGGTGTCAGCAATCACCCAACTAGACGCTGCGTTGCGCCCGCCACCAAGCCAAGCACCAAAGCCAAAGCTCGACAGATCGTGTGTGTCCCTCAGACGTAAAAAGTTGTCTTCCATTTGGATTCAGACTCATTAAATCAGTATATATTTTGTAAAAATATTCGCATCATAGGGACACACGATCACTGACGAGCGTTTCTTTTCGGGATGCTTGACTCTGCTTTGGCAGGATTGATAAAGAACGGCTGGCTTACCTGATTCGGAAATGAAGCCTGGTGCCTTCTTCTGCACTCAGGCTTCTGAACATGCGGGTTTATCGCACGGTAATCTCGCCTTCAACTGCACGCCCATCCACGCCAATCTTATCCAGCAACTCTTCATACACGCCCAACCCTTCACCAGTCTTCCTGGCTACCCGCTTCTTGTAGTACCGCAGGATCTTGGCACGCTGATGCACGAGCGCCCGCAAATTTTTCCGGTTATGCACGTCTCGCGGGTTGGCAGCGATGTGGTCTGCCAACATACGGATACGGTGAGTAAGGATCGCTGCTTGAACTTGCGATGACCCGGTGTCGAGACGTTCAATCGCTGTTGCTGATGATGTGGATGTGGGTGCGGAAGCGTCCACTGAACCACCAAACACTTCTACTATCCTTCGAACATTGACCGTTCGGATGCCACGCGAGTTGGCGTTACGAAGATCCAGGATCCGCATGAGTTGTTCCGATGCTTTCACCTGAGCCGGTGTTTCTTCTGCTGCACGTCGGGCAAGTTCCTCAGGGGAAGTAGCAGACTCTGCGAGGTATGTCGCGCGCGCCAAGCCGGCTTCTGGAAGGTGCTTGAACAGGAAATCGACGTCTGTCGGCGATGTCAGATGTTGCGAGAAGAGCGTTGGACGGTTCGGAAGAGGGAATGCGTTCTCGTCTCCGGCAGCAGAATCATTCACCGTGTTGGTATTCTGATCATACTGCGGCGGCTGCGAGTACCAGATATCATTACGATCGAGAACGACTTTTTTCAGCAACGATCGATCCCACTTGGACCCTCCTGTGGCATTCTCCAGTAACGATTGGTCGGCCTGACCCGCCGATGTCAGCGACGTGGCGGAAGCCCCCTGTCTGGCGCTTCTGGCCTCGGCAGCCACAGCAGCAGCTACGGCTTCCTTTTTGAAATCGCCCAACACGGGATCCATTTGTTCGCGGACATCCTCACGTGCTCGTAGATCCCGCAGGGCAAGGACCTTCTGCTTTTTACGACGGGCATTGATCTTCTTCCTGGACTGAGCAAGAGGAGCCGAGGTGTGGAAAGAGGAAGGGGCGCCCAATGCGGTGCTCGTGGCAGCTAATCGATATGTGGATGGGCCTGTAAGGAAATCAGAGTGAGTGTTGCACCGTGAATGGATAAAGCGTGTGAAACGTACCCGCATGACTGGAAGATATACGAAGTCCGCTCAGCAGACCACAGAGACACGAGGAAGCCATTGTAAAGGGGTGGTGACGTTGGCAGCCGGGTCGTGAACGGGCTGTTGCTCAAGGACTATATACGGCTGGCTGATTTGACGAGAAACCGGGCGTGACTTTTTGGCCTGGCGGGTTTGATAAGGCGGGACCCGAATGACGTGTCATTTTTCCGGATCTCCGGCCGCCGTGACAGCGGGAGCTCCCCGTGCAACATCCAAAGTCCATCAGTTATGAGATCGAGCGCAGGTATTATGCGAGGGAGTCCCTGGGCAGTATCCATCTCCCAGATCCATACCCCAGGTCGCCATGGCATTCTCGTTCGGAGCTCCGGCTGCTCAGTCCTCGACGTCAACGGCAACCCAACAGCCTGGCGCGTCAACGACATCCCTGTTCGGAGGGTTTGGCAGCAATCCCCAAAATGCTGGGCAAGCGGCGCAACCTGCTTCTGCGCTCCTCGGAGGAGGTTTGTTTGGCGCAAGTGAGTAGTCCTGGTGGTGTATCACCTGTTGAACCTGAACCTGAGCCGTGCCTCGCCGCAGATACCGCGCAGTCCACCAATACCCCTAATACCGGATTTGGCTTGTTCAACAAACCCGCTGCACAATCCAACGTTGCGCCATCAACAAGTTTGTTCGGCTCCACCAACGCCGGTGCTCCCGCTCCGGGAAGTACGACAAGTTTATTTGGTAACACGGGTCAACAACCGGGGCAGGCAGTTGGTACAACTCCGTCATTCGGACTCGGAGCAGGAACGACGGGGTCCACGTCTCTGTTTGGTTCCAATATCGGCGCAAGCCAGAATGCGAACATAGGGGGAACAACGTCACTGTTTGGCCAACCTGCTCAACAACAACAACAGCAGCAGCAGCAGCAACAACAGTCCACTGTCGGGCTTGGAACGAGTCTTTTCGGCAACAATCAAACACAACCACAAACCATGCAAAGCGGTCTTGGATCATCAATACTAAATACCAGTAGTTTGGGCAACACCAACAATAACAACATTAATAGTATCAATGGGATGACCACTAGCTTGTTCGGGAACGGCAGTGTGCTAGGTGGGAACGCAATCAGCAGCGGTGCAGGCGCCAACGTAGCAGGAAGGAAAAGGACATTACAGGAACGGTTACAGCTTGCTGCGCAGGGAGTGATAAAGGGCCAGGACGGTTACAAGCTGCGGGTGAGTGTTACCGTCGTCTTAGCGCTCAGGCATTCCTTTTCGCGTTTACTGATCCTCGGTGGGTCTCTTCAGGCGTATGTGTACAATGCCGTTCCCGTTCAGCAACCCGGCCAGCATGAACACGCTTGGCCTGGACCACAACATATGCCTCAAGAGCTGTTCAACGATGCTCAGAGGCATAACCCTGATCGCAAAAAGTACGAGAGTCTTTTGTACTTGGTGCATCAATGCCTGGCTGACCGAGACGCCTTGCTTGTCTTCTAGTCTACTGCCGGTGGAGCTCAAGGGAAATCAGGACCTACAGCAGAGAGTACAGGTGCAGAATAACACGAGGGAACACCAGAAGCCATACATAGACGTGAGCCTCACCATAAGGAACGCGTCTAGTTCTCAGCGGAAACTGACAGTTCTCGATCGTATTGCATTCCTCGTACAGGCTGTCACAAAGCAAATCACCCTGGCTTATCAAGACGTCAACAATACCCTGGCCTCGACATACGAATCCTCCCAATCGAAGCTACACACCCTTAAATCCCACCTCATCCGCTGGGTCTCGTCATTCATCTACCTCGTCCGCCTGATCCGGGGCACGGATCTCTCAGACGCCGAAGAAAAGACGTACGCCATGCTTCGGGATATCGAGCGCGCGTATGATGCCGCAGGGAACGGCGGAAGGATGGATGGGCGTTTGGGCGAGTTCTGGGCGGTCATTGCCCGGTTCAGGGTCGCGTTTGAGAATGGCGGGTTGCGTAGCGGAGGGAGGTTTGATTGGGATGCATGGGCAGAGCAGGAATTGACAAAGGTAAGGCGTGCCTCGTTTGTGTGCTCGTTCTTTGAGGTAGGGCCGTGTACTGATTCTCACGTCCGTCCTTTCTTTTAGATCTTCCGGGATCAGGGTAAAGCTCTGCAAGCGATGACGGGTATCGTCAAGGACGAAAAGTTCGATATTAAGACGATCGAAGACGGGTTTACGAAAGTGCTATGATTGACGCGCGCGACGAAGATGGGTGCTTGGATCATTAATTGCAAAACCTCTGTACACTCGTCTCGCCGGATACTTTGCATGATGATGATGATCTGTATATGCTGTAACGGACGAGAAAATTGGCATAGTGCTCCGTCAAGATCGGCGGAAGAGCCGTCTATTGAGCTCATTACATCTGACCACCCGTTCCACTCGGGCGGTCTAGTGGGCGGTCGGATTTGGATGAGGTTTAGCCGTCTATGCTGAATCGTGACAGCATATAGTCCAGGGGTATTCACCAGGAGACACCTTTCGTGAAGTCTGTGCAATGCGACGAGGGTTGCAATGTCGCGAACGATAATGCAGCGGATTGTTACCCACATTCGCCCACATTTGCCGTATTCTTTGGCCGGAAGGAAGCATTTAGTGCATCAACAACCAAAGTCTTGACGCATCCTCAACCGAGATAACGTTTGTGAATGACAAGCCTTGGAAGAGACCGCACTGGCCATCTATACATGGGTCATGTTGCAAAGTCGTAACCGGCAAAGTTAAAGTACAAACAGATAACAGACCGTAATACAAGTGAGAAATGACAGCCCCGAAACTCTAGTATGGATTTCGGTCAACAGCAAACCCCGCGAATACCTATTCCTCCATTTCGGCGTCTTCACCTTCTGCAGCATCACCCTTAGATTCCTCATCAGGTGACAAGTCGTCGCCCTCTACAAACCCTTCCTTCTCCGACCAATGGCTTCCCAACTTGACTCGGAAAGTCTGATAAATTTCGTCGGAGGATCAGATACGCGTGGCAAGGATAAACGAGCCTGTTTACTCACGGCCAGCATATGTCCGAGCAAAAGCAACAGCCTTGCCTTTTCAGCAGACAACTTCTCTCCCTTCTTGCATACCACGTAATCCTCGTCGATCGTCGGTACACCCTTGACCAACTTTGTCCCGAGACCACAGCTTCTAAGTTGAGGTTCCATTGAATGCGGGAAAGGTTCGTCCTCAAAGTTGAGCACGGGTCCGGCCTTGAGAATGATGGTTTTGGGAGCGATACCGCCCATTCGGGCAAATGCCGGGCGCGAAAACTCTTCGAACCATTCTACGGTCTCTTTTGGCTCCCAAGATGTCAAGAACAAACCGACAGGGCCTTTCAGACGCTGGATCAGAGAGGGTAGTGTAAGCAATCAACTTTCCGTAAGAAAATGACAATGGGTGCCCACCTTTGCTATCTGAACGAGACCTTCCTTGTACTCTGTCTCTATGGATTCACCCAAAGCTTTGGCAACCACCTTGTTCTTTCCGTATATTATCCGTCCTGTTCCCTTCCAGGCTTTTCGCACATCCTGAAGTCCATCGTTCCTCATATCACCTACGCTGAAGAGCCAGACATATTGGTATTCATCGATGCTGTTTCGAATGCTGTCGACGAGCTTCTTCTTGTGGTCCAAGGTCTTCTTGGCAGTTTTGGTCAGAGAGACTGCAAAACAGAGAAAGAGCTTAATTTCCCAGCCAAAACGTAGTCTCTTTGAAACCGGTACTCACCGACTTTGGAACGCTTGGATCGAGGCATATTGGCAGGTGCTTATGATCGTGCAGAGTGGAGTGAGATGACAACTGCGAGACTGGCCTTCAGCCCGTGCTCTCGTCAACATAAAGAACGCTGTCCAGCCATAACTTTCCCGCCGCACGTGACCTCTAAAAAGTTATCGATCGGTCACGTGTTGCGAGGCAGACACGACCTGAATTATTGAACCTCTGGTGAGTACCGGGCTTATGTCTGCGTCTGACTCGACCTGCTATCGAATCGCATACCTGTCTCCGAATACGTCAAGATGGGTTACAAAGCAAAGAACAAGCAGGCGCCGCCCCAGCCCCTTCCGGGATCGGATCTCTACAAAGATCCGAAAAACAAACCGAAGAAGGGGAAAAAGGCCAAGGCACCTGAAACTTCCAACAAGATATCTAACTCAAATCGCTCCAAACGCAAGGCCGACGATGTCGAAGTCGAACAAGTCACAGCTGCGCCGAAAAAGCAAAAGACCAAGGTCTCTTCGAACGGTAAAGGTCAACCAAGAGTGGCCAAGGGCAAGGGAAAAGCAGAGGAAAACTTTGACACCGACGAGGATGAGGGAGATGATATTCTCCAACCTGGGTGAGCTCATAGTCCTGCGTGGCAACCAGAGACAAGAAGGAATAGCTAATTTCTGTCATCCGCCAGTTCATTGTCCGAGTCTGAAGATGAACAGCCGGCACAGAAAAAGGCCAAGGGCAAGAAGGGAGGAAAGAAAGCGTGAGTCCAGTGTCGCCTCTGCACAGTTTGAACCGACACTGCGACGCTAACAGTGCATCTGGTTTGCTATTCAGGAATGCCGAACAAGATGTATGCCTGAATACACCGCGCAGATCAAGATTCTTTCCTGACATTATTTTTTCTTTTCTAGTTCGGCGGACCTGCGAAAGCATTGTCATTCTCTGATGATGAGCCGGACCTGAATGACGAATCAGCCGTAGGTAGATCCGAGTTGACTAACTCATGACGAGTCTGACTGATACTGTTTCTTTATTACTTAGTTTGGTAACGACAACGAAGAAGCTCCTGCCGTTTTGCACAACTTTGATTTGGATGATGCACCCGAAGGGGAGGACTTCGACATTATGGGCGATGCAGATGAGACCGAGGACGAGGATGAGGAAGGTTTCAACTTCGGCGAAGAGGAGGACGAAGACGAGATGGACGAGTTTGACGTTCCGGAGAACGATTCGGCGTTCGACACCGACGAAGATGAGGAGGATGTTGACATGGAGGCCCCCAAGGCAAAGAACGGAAAGAAGCTTGAAGAAGACTCTGATTTGCCACCACCGCATCTACGACCTAATCGCAAAGTCGGGGAAGCCGGATCTGACGAAGAAGAAGACGAGGAAGATGACGGACTTATCACCAATATGGACGGAGACTATGACGAAGAGTACACTTTACCCGCCGTATCTTCTGGTGCAGGCGATGACGACGAGGCACAACAGGAAATCCTTGGCAAGACGAGCTTCAGTGACCTCGACAAGCGAATGCGATGGTTGGCCCAGATTCTTGGAGCAAAGGCCGAGGAAGGACCTTTCCGTGGCCTTCAAGGATACTCGCGATCCGATCATTTGACACAGCTTCAGCACGACATTGCTAACTACTTTGGCTACAACACCTTTTTGGTAGGCAAGCTCATGCAGCTGTTCTCCCCACCGGAAGCTCTGGCCTTTTTCGAAGCCAACGAGACACCGCGACCTGTCACAATCCGTACCAACACCTTGCGTACCAGACGACGAGATCTTGCTCAAGCATTGATCAACCGAGGTGTTAACCTTGAACCTATCGGCAAATGGAGCAAGGTCGGTCTTCAAGTATTCGAAAGCCCTGTGCCTGTTGGTGCTACTCCAGAATACATGGCAGGTCAATATATGCTTCAAGCCGCATCCTCGTTCTTGCCCGTCATGGCTCTTGCGCCTCAGCCCAACGAACGTGTCCTTGACATGGCTTCTGCGCCCGGAGGGAAGACCACCTATATATCCGCATTGCTGCAGAACACCGGTGTGGTATTCGCCAACGAATTGAACAAGGCAAGAACAAAGAGTCTGACTGCCAACATTCACCGAATGGGTTGCAAGAACGTTGTCGTATGTAGTTATGACGGACGAGAGTTCCCCAAAGTGATGGGAGGGTTCGATCGGGTGCTTTTGGACGCCCCCTGCAGTGGTACGGGTGTCATCAGCAAAGACCCTAGTGTCAAAGTGAACAAGGTACGTGGGAGTCCAAGTGTACCGCAATATTCATTATAACTTACTGTCTTTTCACCTTAGTCTGAACGTGACTTCCAGCTACTTGCCCATCTGCAAAAACAGTTGATCTTGTGTGCTTTGGATTCATGTGATGCGTCATCGTCGACGGGCGGTTACGTTGTCTATTCGACGTGTTCAGTTACCGTTGACGAGGATGAGTCTGTAGTAGACTACGCACTTCGGAAGAGGCCGAATGTCAAGCTCGTTGATACTGGCCTTGAATTTGGTGTCGAAGGATTCAAGAGCTTCGGAGGAAAGCAGTTCCACTCTAGTCTGAGTTTGACCCGACGAGTGAGTTGATGTCCGGTTCGGGCTTCGCATCATTATATACTGACGTTCGGGTCGTGCTTTCTCAGTTCTACCCTCACAAGCACAACAGTAAGTAAAGATCTCAAGCTGCAAGTATGATCGAGAAGCTCACTTCACTTTGAACTTCGACAGTGGACGGTTTCTACGTTGCCAAATTCAAGGTGAACAAGAAGACGAAGAGCCAGAAAGCAACTTCCGGCGGGCCTTCAAACGAAGTTGACATGGAAGTCGACAGTGGTATCATCGCAGAGGATGATGCTGTTGTTCAGCAGCCTGCCAAGTTTAGCAACGAGGAGGACGAAGCGTTGATTCGAGGTACGTTGTCGGGCTGTCCCTGTATATATTCCCCCAGAACTTACATACTGTTTCGTATAGACTCGAAACGTCAAGCATTGAAAGCCAAGGGTATCAAACTATCCGGCTCGACGGACTCGCCAGCTGGCAAGTCTTCCGACAAGAAACCATCGAAAACAGATACCCCCGCAGTGCCTAAAAAGATGCCAAAAGAGAAGTCTAGACCTAGACCTCTTGCACCAACTACGACAAAGAAGGCGAGCGCCGCAAGTGCATCTCAAACTAAAAAGGTGTCAAAGACGACCGCTGCATAGACCTTTCTAGTTGTTGGATGATCTTTGAGACTTTGTAAAGGAAGTTGTTGTGGTTGCATCTGCACATGTAAGATAGAGAGCTATCTGTATCGACGTATCAATGGCATTATCAATAAGGATCACCAGTAAGGTAGAACCGGCCCGTATCGCCTTGCAGATATATAGCATCCTCCTTTGCGTTTCTAGATGGCTAACAACGATATATCCGTCGTAAGAGAGCGCATTGAATGAAAGTTGAGTTCATCCGAAGGATAATGGCGCCATCGTGCGACTATCATGCAGCATCATATTATTTGGGGCGAATATTGTAACCGCCGTCTATTTGTCGGAACTCATGCGATAAATGATCTATATATCACGGTCGATGACTTCGTTCAGAAATAACGCAGCATGGCGTGTGTGAGCCCGCGTATTGTAAGGCGAGAAGCAGATCCCAAACCCAGATGTTCATGAAGCCCAAGAAGTAGGTAACGAAGACTGTCCTGAGAATGTACCTAGCTACACAGGCAACAGTCGTAGTAGCAAAGCAAAAAGAAGTGCGGATAAGATTTGAACGACGATCTCGGTTGTTTTAGCCTACACAGCTGCTTCGTCCGCCTCGTTTTGGCCTACAGGCGCTATGCCAGGGATATTGCCCGATCACACTCCAGCTTCTCGCTGACTGAGTGTGCAGCTGACCGAGTGCTGCATGCTCTCGTGTCTCGTCTCCCGGTCGCGCACACTCTTAACAACTTGACATGCTAGCATAGTATCGTGACCAGCTGATCGTCAAGCCAACCCGTCTTCTTTACCGTTCTTTAACTTTTTCTTTAGTCAAAGATCTCAAGAGTGAGTGTTTGCCTGTCGTTCTGGATAACCATACGTCCAATGCTGATCATCTCTTATTCAACGTATAGTGAGAGCTAAGTGGGCCAAGAAGCGAATGAGGAAGTTGCGAAGGAAGAGAAGAAGTATGTTAAGGAGGTCCGATCTTGCGATAATATTTGGCTGATCGTGTTTCACTTGTTTGTTCCACCACTTCAGAGATGAGGGCGCGATCCAAGTAAACAACTCGCATCAATGTTCACGCATTGAACTCGAACAGCCTACGCAACCAACAGCTTGAACGGTGCACCCCTACGACACATCTGATTGGACTTGAGAAGGAAAGAAACGTTGTGGTGAAGGGAATGGACTGGAGTTGGAGGGGAAAGGAAGTCGATTGGGTTGAATGTGGGAATGAGGATTGGGTCGTTTATGGGATTGCCAAATCTCTTTATAATATTTGAAATTGTAGAAGGAAAGAAGGAACTGTCACATGTGGATGGTTATTGGATTTCTGGAATCTTTCACGACGAGGAACGTCCACAACAGGCATTCTGAACCGCTTCGTTAATGGCATTTTGCGAGAGTAGGAATACAAGCTGGAATACACCGCTCGCTCCTCTGCCCCACTGTCTTTGAACTGCCATAATCTGTCCCATCAATCTTCGCAATAAACGATTTCCCTCATCCTGGAGAACTTTTCTCTGACGTGATGGCTGTCAGGGCGCTGTCGTAATCGAATCGGACGTTGCACAGCGATCGGACGGGGAACTTCTAAAACGTCGCATCTTTCCCTCCCACCTACATCCCTGGCCGGTTTCTCTCTGCTCTAGAAGCTAGGTATATTTGCAGTCCCTTGTCTCTCTTCCTGCATCAAAGCCACCGCCATGCCCCCTCTTACACCAGAAGCACAACGTCTGCGGATCATCATCCTCTCGTTTCCATTGTTCGTAGGCACAAGTTACGTGTTATACAAACGAGGTATGTCTCCTGTTTTCCCGATGGACAGCATCCTCAGCATGACCATTCGATGCATCTTCTTTTTCCCGCATAGCTTTCCTTGGCGAAGAGCAGCGACGCATACCTCGAACGCTACCGGATGATAAGCAGGTGACCGAACGGATCAGCATTTTGGGACGAGGAGTGGGTGTTAGAGGGATAGAAGACCATCAAAGTCGACCTCAAGATAAGCAATAAACCTGGCGAGGGACAACTTATCGGAACATGAAGGTTGTCATTCACTGCAAAAAGCAAAAAGCAAAAAGCAAAAAAACAGCGCGAAACATTCGGTTTCGGTATATCACGGCCACTTTGTTGAGCGGAGAAGTGAGCCTGTACTCCTCTGTTATTGAGTTTCGCCTCGAGCCCTGTCGAAACGGGCTTTTGCCCTCTTCAGCGGGTCCAGCAATATCTCAAGACGTATCTTGTCTGAGTGTGCCTGGAGAAAGCTGTTGAAACTATGTAGAGCCGTCTGACCTGCTTTAAGTCTTCCTGTTGTCTAAATTTGAACAGCAAAATATCGCGCTATGCAGTCACAGAATGTATCACTCCTAGGACACATCTGGAGCTTTGCGTCTGATATCAGCCTGGCCTTGAAAACACGGCCTTCTCGAAGTTGTGTTCCTCCATTATCTGTAATGCTACTTCCGGGTAACCTGGAAATGTATAACATCTCGGTACATTTGCGCCTTACAAGCCCCATTTCCCATATCTACACTTGTCGTTCCGAAGCAGACGGAAGGATCTTGGTTCCGGGAAGTGCATAAGGGTTGAACGAGATGTTACACTAAAGGAATAACGAGAGACAATGAAGGAGGTACAATGCATTAGCTACTATCAAGTCGGATTCACGTAACAGGGCTAGAGGCACTTACGTTTTGGTACGCAACACCGGCACCGAAACTGGAATTTTAAGGAATTCAGGTCAGATACCTTCCATATGCTCCTACTTGGCCGTGGAATAACCTTCCGCATGCAGGATGCACGCGGTTGCAACAAGGAGGAGGAACACAAAACAGGAAGCAGGCTTACCCAGTCGACAGAGCAACAGGCCATCCACGTCCTAATCCCAAGAATCCCAGACCATAATTGTGTGCATTGATTCGTTCGTGCAACGACCCGTTGTTTCGAGGCAGCCAAGAGTCGTACCGATCCACAGCGATCGATGATACCATGCCCGGAGTTGATAAGAAATTGTATCATCCAAAGGTCGCCAGGCAATTCGAAGAATAGTTATCAAAATCATCGAGTGAGCAAAGATATCAGACAGTCTTGGAAAAATGAGCAGGACTTACGCCTGAACAAGAGAACGGAAGAAACGACACCAACAGAGAATCCAATACCGGTGTTAACGATGAAGTCGGCAACCTAATTAACAAGGCATACGGATAGTCTTAGTAACCAATTGACATCGATATTCGCCTCTGGCACCTACGCATGTGTCAAACTAGTTGATAATAACATGTGAGGTGTGTCAGTGGACAATTCGTCGTTTCTTTGTGAGCAAAGAAATCAAGGTACTTGCCTTTCGAGCGACAATGTCCTCGCTAGGAATAGGCGCAATAGCAGCGGGAGGCGAGGGAATCGCAGTGGGAGAAGTGGTGTTCTCGACAGACATCTTGGCAGAGATACTTGGTCGGTCGTATGCAAGCGGTAAGATGTGCAAGAACAGGATCTTTGGGAAAGCGTGACTTGGAAAGTCCACCAATAACAGGTTTCGTCATGGCTTCTACCTCGACGCAATCGGGCCGTCGCGATCTTTTACCACGTCATTCTGAGTGTAGTTCTCTGATGTCCGGACCAACCTGCCTGTGACAGACAGGTCCTGCCGTCCTGAGGCCATCTCAAGGCCTGCACAAGTTGAAAGCATGTATACGCACGAACTTTTCCTCGAAACAGGAGCTATATTGCGCAGGAATGCGAACGAGCGCGCGCGAAGTCGATATGACACGAGCAGATTATTCACGACCAATCCTCAGCTCCCGATTCCCAAATCAATATACGGTGGATATTGTACAAAGGATACAATTATTGGCTTGACTTCAGCCTTTACAGTATCAGCGCTTTTCTACAAGATGTCGGAATACATTTAACGAATCAGCTGAAACGCCCTCCCATAGATACTTCCAGCATACTTACTACCGAGAGATTTTGTGATGGCAGATTTCAACACTGAAGAAGCCTTTTCCATTTCCTTCTTCGTAAACGCTGCGGACACCATAATCTTGAGTGTCGGTGTCATTTCATTCTCTTGACCACGTAATCTCGCTGCGCGCGTAATAAGGACTCCCTGACTGAGGGCTTCATCGACCACATCCTGCAGGAGCTTTTCTTCCTGTTCAAGCTCTTCCGGCGGGTTCTTCATGTAAATATGTACCAAGGCGGATGCTGGATCGGAAGGGATGTAGATTGAGACGTCTTCCAATTTGGACAACGTAGTACGCAAGATTTTGATATTCTCGATAAGTGATATTCGGATTTGCGGTGTAGTTGACAGCATTCGAATGGCCTCGGAACCGCAGGTTGCTAGGGCACCAGGCAACGCGGCGGAATATACGAAGGCTGAACCGTTGATGCGCTGTACAGTGGGCAGTGATGAGCCGGGGCGGGGGGGGGAGCTTTACATAGACCTAAAGACCACACTCACTTGATGCTTCACGACATGTGTTGAGCCAGCACAAAAGCCTCCACCACTGTTTAATCCATTTGCCATCGAGCCAACAGTAATATCGACCTCATTGCCCTGGAGAAAAGGAAACGAGTCAGATTGGAGCGCACCAGGAGGAGTCCGTTTTGGCAACTTACGGGAATGTTGAAATACTCTGTGACCCCTCGACCAGTCTTTCCCATCATGCCAAAGGAAAAAGACTCGTCCAACAGTAACCGGAATTTGTATTTCTTCTTCAGCTCAATCTGGTCACACCACCAAAACAGGTAAGAAACAGGAACACAACGCGATAGTCCGCGGGCGGGAACTCACTATTCTCGGCAAGTTTGCTAGAACGCCCGTGTTCTCGAAAACGCCTTCGGTGATGATGAACCGCCTTTTCAATGGCCCACCTTTACGCTTGGCATCCCGTTCTACTCCCTTAAGCACGCGTTCCAGATCCTCCATATCATTCGGTTCGAACCATTTCACCGTAGACCGAGAGATTTGAACTCCTTTCTGGATACCAAAGTTGACGGCTTTATCCACAACGACAATATCCCCTCTTTTGGAAAATGCTGGAATAACCGACGAGACGGTAGAGAAGGCCTGTGCGTAGATAATGGCAGACTCTTGTCCGACAAAGTTGGCTAGATCCTGCTCTAGCTGTGTGTGAACATCTAAATATCGTCACCGGGAGATCAGCCTAGTTCTTCAATTGAAGGCAGCAACGAGATCCCCACCTAACGTCCCATAGAAACCAGGAGGGCCGCAGGGTGAAGTGCCGTACTCTCGTAACGTTTTGATAGCAACCTCCTTTAGCTTTTCATTATCCAGAAATCCAGACCAATTCGGGCTTGCCAAATTCAGAGCAATCTTCCCAGTAGCTGCGATCTTGGGTTTATGCGAGGCTGGTCCAACGATAGTGGGGATTGCTGGAAGAATCGCCATTTCCGTCTTGTCGGCGGGAGCGTCCACCAGTGGAGCAGGTTCAAACTCTTCAACTAGCGAGTCGATATCCTAAGCGATGCAACTTCCCATGTGAGACAGACAGGCAAGGCAACATAGGGTGTTCAACTCACCTTCTCGCTCATATTGACCCAGTACTTCGTCTGTCCTTCGCCTCTTGTTCTGGGTTTTGCAAATGTCCATACCACATAGATAATCAACGACAATTCCAACAACGACCTCCAAGGATCATTCTGTGGCAAGAACAAAGTGTTACAATCGAAAACCCGTACCCGTGCCCATAGTGGAAAGAACGAACCTGATAAGAACTCCTGATGTAACGCACAAGGATGGGCGAACCGGGAAGTTTGTGAAAGTAATGCTCTACAGTGGCGGCTGTACTGGAGAGCGATTGCAGCACGCCGAGCAACGGAGAGGGAAGATCTTCCGACGAGGAATTCATTTTAAGGGAGTGCTGGCTAGTGGGCGTCTGGGAACTCTGCGTCCGATGATGGCCACGTATAGATTTTGCAAGATTCAGCATGGTTAACGACGCTGCCTTACGCGAATGTGAGCCATGTCATGTTGACTTTGCGCTTGCTTGACATCAATAATAACAGCCCTTAGATCGCGCTTTTGCCTTATCGCTGACTCAAGGACATGCTTTCAGCTATGCTTTGTCTGTCTCGATGTGACGACAATGGCCTGGCTTCTGGTCTCTCTCGGACGACACGACAATGGATTTATCTTTCAGTATTCTGCATAAGCAGGTAAAAAGTGTGGGTGAATGACCTTAAACGTGAATATACAATGCTGCGAAGGAACGCGTTGCGCTGCGCTTTAAATATAGCCACTTGTCCTAAGCAATTGAAACTCAGCTTCAGGCTTTGCGACTGGGCAAAAGCCAGGCCTCTCGCCACAAGGCAGCATTCAGGCGGGAGGAGACAAGATGATAGGATAAAGACCAAGCGGCAGAGACAATCATGCCTTCTCATAGCTCATGACAGCGGCATCTACTTGTTCTTCCAAACCGCCGCTTCAATATCTGCTTCCGAAACACTTTCTGTGGCGGCCGCCGACGGAATATCGATCAAAAGTTCAGCAACCAGCACTGTGAAGTAGGTGCAGGGAATAAGTTTCATCGTTGCTTGCAGACCTTCACGAGCCATAGGCAGAGGCAGCCAGATTGGTACGCATACTTCAGACTCAGAGACACTCATCTTCAAATCCCTTGGGCTCCGGTAACCGTCATCATCACACGCCTACGTAACACAACATGAAGGTCAAAGTTATCTCTCGGTCATTAGATGACCATCTTCCTTCATCGTCAACTGCACCTCATCCCACACAGAGGAACCTTGATCCGTCCCTGCATCCATTTGCTCGAGCAAGAGAGTATACACGAGCAGTTACAGCAGTCAAGATGGACCGAATGTTCGCGAAGCCGTTCGTGGGCGCGCTGGAAGGTCATCAAGATGGTGTTTATTCGCTTGCGAAAGACCCAAGACGGATAGGCATAGTAGCTGGAGGTGGTGGTGACGGAGGTAAGAGCTCCCACAAGGAGAGATTAAAGTCCTTCACTGACTCATAATATCGCTCCTCGTAGAGGTTATACTTCATTCCATGTCGCTTCGTCGACCAATTCTGAAATTGCCACAAGCCCATAAAGGCATGGTGTCGGGCCTAACTTTCACTTCTCACGCATCCGATATGCAGCGTCAACTGTTATCTTGCGGAGCTCTCGACATGACCATCAAGATGTGGAAAGTCTCTAAAGCTCTGACTGGCCATCTCAGTCGAACCGCCATTGACATGGAGGAAGGAGAAGAGCTGGATGCCTATGGCAAGAATGCATTCTCCGAGGTCGGAGGAAAGGGGAGGTTGGATGGCATGCTCGATGAAGATCAAGCTCGGCTGGACCTCGATATGGATGATGAGGACGGAGGATTCCTGGAGGCCGAGGGAGGAGGATTGAACATTGATGAAGAAAAGCGACAAAAGGCAGCGGAAAATATCGAGGTAAGTGTGGCATGCAGAATAACCGCAAAGTCGACAAACAATGACCGGCTTCTTAATCCCTGCTGCGTTCCAGCCTATGATGGTGTATCAGGGGAAACACGGTTTCAAGTATGTTATTGTCCTGTTGTAGTATACGGACCTCCAGCTGATTCTTACATGGTATTCAAAGCGGTATCGATCATCATCGGACAGATACTGTTTTCGCCACAGCTTCAAATACTGTACAAATTTGGGATCATACAAGGTATGTGCGCCGGGGTACGCGTAGCCTTACTGTGCTAATCGACGCTATTGTTCGTAGATCAACGGCTTTGTCGAATCTGCAATTCGGCTCGACGCTTGAAACCGTAGCCAAGGTGAAATTCAATCAGTCCGAGACCAGCGTTTTGGCCAGTATAGGAAACGATCGGACCATGTGTCTTTATGATATCAGAACTGGAAAGGCCGAGCGGAGAATAGTGATGGCCGTGAGTGTTCCGACGAGGGATTTTCTTCAACGCACGCCGGCTGACGCAAAACTCGTCTGGATGCGCAGATGCGATCAAATTCGCTCTCATGGTGTCCCACCTTGCCTACTGTCATGCTACTGGCTTCCGAAGATCATAATTTGTACACGTTTGATATTCGAAAACTCGAGACGCCGACACAAGTCTACAAGGGGCATGTGGCGGGTGTTATGTCGTGTGACTGGAGTAAGTTGGCCAATGAGCTTCGGCGCAGTCGATTGGGGTTTGACAATCCGACTTTCTGCCGCGTTTTAGGCCCAACGGGTGAGGAGTTTGTCTCGGGTTCATACGATAGAACTGTCCGATTATGGAATCGAGATGAAGGACGTTCGCGGGATGTTTACCATACTAAACGAATGCAAAGGTAAGACATTGTAGTGTGTCGTCGTCTGTGAATCCTCGCTAACGTGTTACACGTTTCTACCTTTTAGGGTCTTTGATACTGTTTACACGCCAACGGCCGACTTTGTGCTCTCCGCCTCTGATGATGGAAATGTCCGTATATGGAAATCTAACGCCTCTGCCAAGTTGGGACCGATGGACACCAGGGAACGACAGCAGATGGAATACAGGAAGAAGCTGCGAGAAAAGTGGTCGGGAGAAAGCGGTATCAGGAAGATCGAGAGGTACGTTGTTACGCTTTTTTGTAATGACATTTTCATTGCTAAATTGTTACTATCCTCTCCCGAAGACAACGACACCTGCCGTCTGCCATCAAGAAGACCGGGGATCTCAAACGTACAATGCTGGATGCCAGAAAGGTCAAGGAAGAAAACAGGCGCAGGCATACGAGAGAGGGCGAATCCAAGCCCAAGGCCGAGAGGAAGAGTGAGTGTTCTTTGACAGTTAATTTGATCCGGTCAAACAAAACTGACGAATTCTGCTGGGGTGTTCTCGAATTGCAGAGGCGATGGTGGCAGAGCAAAAGTAGTCTGCTCACAAGATCTTGGGCGGTCTCTGTCTTCCGTTTTTGGTCCCACACGATTCCTTTTATTGTTTGTATATCGGCAGTCATTTGTATCTCTTAACATGTCCTATGATTTTGAGTTCCGTTGCAGCTGCCGGTAGCCGAGGAAGGTGTCGAGAAGGACAACCTGTATCAACTGTGTCTACGTGTGAAGTAGCTTGCTTGTGAAGGGCCCATCTAAAGTGCCCGATCGGCCACTATCCGGCCACTTCAATCGTCATCGGCGTTCAAGGCGCTCAAGCTGTTCGTCGGTGATCTTCTCCCGCCATATTCACCCCCGCTTACCAGTTGTCAGCAAGAGATATATGTCATAGCCTGTGGAATACCGCTGGTAGTCCACCTCAACACCATCGTCGGCTGCGCTTACCTCGAGGTAAACACGAAGGAAATGACGGAATGCATCGGTTGCCAGAAGAAGGAAGCGTCAAGGCTCGAATGCCCGACATGCAAGAAGTGAGTAAACCATCTCAACGCTGCAAACGCTGTGACCAGTTCCGGGACAGGTGGGGGGACATGGCCAATGCTCACCTATGGAGACTGGAATGCCATGGCGCTATCTGCGAGCTGCAACGAAAGGGACTAATCCTGCCTTCGGACCCGCATCTTACGAATTCTCCCATCTTACTCTTCTACCACCACTTCCATGGAACCGGAATATGTCACCCTTCTCGGCGGATCACTGTGCTTGGACCGACGCTATTAATCTCTCTCCTTAACATATCGTACATGGACTACCATACGCGTCATCATGGACTCCCTCAACAGTTTGGATATAGCTGGATCGTATTTCTGTGGGCAGGACTGTTTCAAGCGAAACTGTGGGTCCTTTCGTTCATAGAAAGTACCATGGACTCGGAGCTCTTCTACGAATGGGTCCAATCAAAGGGAAAGAGGCGATAATCCTTTTCAGCTGTGATAAAACGGATGTAGCTCTCGACCTACCTATCTGATTTTCGGATTTTGAAGAAGATATAGTGTGATTGATCAGAGAGCTTAATTTGAAGTGAGGGGCGCATTTTCATTTCAAGATGCTGATTTGGCTGCTCTTCTTATGCTGGATCTGTTATCGACTATACCTCCTAGGGGTAAGTGCCGGACGACCGATGACATGCCCTGTCTGCGTAATAACACAAAATCGAAATGTCCAGGCAAAACACAAAGAGATTCATGCTTTCGTAAAGTCCATGTCAGCCAATTCTTTAGCAGAGTTCGGCGTTGAGGCTCAGTCCAAGATACCTTCCTCCATGCCACAAGTTACCGCAGTCCAGGCCTCGACGAACAGATCTGCTTTCAGAAAATGGCATCCCTCTTGCAATGAAATGAAAGGATATAAGTGGACTGGGCCCTTGAGACCAAAATACCCATTGAGCCCGAGGAGAGGAGTACCAAATCATATTCCTCGGCCGGATTATGCAGACCACCGTAAGTTAGAGTTTTCATCCTACTCCAAGTCAAATCGCTGATCCGCTTCGCAAACCTTCAGCACAAGGAGAATCACTCCTTGAGCAGAGCACATACCACAAAATGAAACAGCTCAATCCCCAGGAGATCGAAGGGATGAGGAAAGTCTGCAAGGTATGTGTAACCCAATGAGGATAGGGTATCTGTTCGGCGGGTCGGATTTAACTGTTATCGGCATTCATGGCAACGATCACCAGTTCGGACGAGAAATTCTGGAACACACAGCAGCACATTAGAACTGGAGTCACCACTGATGAACTTGACAAGATCTCTCACGCAGCAACCATTGCGAGGGACAGCTACCCGTCGACGTTGAACTACAGGGGTTTTCCGAAAAGTGTCTGCATGTAAGTCTCGGATCTGGCAAATCTCATCCTCTGCCTATTTATGTCGTTATCTTCTGCCTGCCCGCCCAGATCGATCAATGAGGTCATTTGCCATGTAAGTTTGCTACGTACGTTGTCCATGCATATTTTCAGAACGCTACAAGTGATATGCGCCAACGTGACAGGGTATTCCGGATCGAACAGTCCTGCGTAAGTCACTCCGGTGCGGTTCAAGTATCGGATAAATTGAATCGAGCCAGATATGATTTCACAGGGGTAGGGGACATTGTCAATTTGGACATATCGTTATGTGAGGTTAATCATTGTTAAGCGACTAGATGTGAACTGACTCTTCAATTACCATCAGATCACGGCGGTAAGTGACCTTCACTGCCACAAGTGGCGTGATCCCTGATATGGCAGACGTACAGGCTTTCATGCCGATCTCAACGCTACCTACCCCGTTGATGAGGTTGACAGTGAATCACTCGAGCTAATGCGCTCTACGAAGCAAGCGCTAGATGAGGCGATGGCTATATGCAGGCCAGGTGCGCTCTATAGGCTAGTCATTCTGCTCTTTACCAAGATTTCAGCGGAATTGGCTAAGTTATTGATTGCAGGGACATCGGAAACACAATAGAGTCTATTGTTAAGCCTAAGGGGTTCAGTATTGTCCGGCAGTATACTGGTCATGGAACGGATCAGCGGGTGAGTCTGCATTTGGACAGCTTCATTATTGGCCAGTGACTGACGCCCGGTTCCCATACATAGTTCCATGGGAAACCTGACATTGTGCATTATGGCGGGTCGAAAACACCAGGCAAGATGGAAATCGGACACTGTTTCACGATCGGTATGTTCGGCTAGCTGCTCAACTTGAGAGCTTTTGCGCTTGAATTCCTGCCCTTGCATTCTCTCGTCGTGCGATATGGCCCTCAAAGAACCTATGGTCAACGCGGGTGGTGCTGCGCTTGACCACTGGAACGATTCATGGACAGCAGTGACAAGAGACGGGTCTCGATCCGCCCAATTCGAAGATATGGTACTGTACGTTATTCTGTGACTCTTGTTGATGTGACCTTGTTGACTGACCAGGTTGAATTCCTAGCATCACTGAATCTGGTTGTGAGATCCTGACAAGACCTGGACTCTCGTTTTCTGCAAAGACATCATAGGCAGAAGGCGCCGGTTCAGAAGGTACAAGGAGTTGACAATTTTAGAGATCCACTTTCAGTTTGCAGAGACGAATGTGGTTGTATTTATTCGTACGGCTATCTAAGATACAAAGGGTTGTTCACTATCATAACTTAAAGTCTGCATAACACAATGGGTTATCTGTGATAGCTTCGTGGACCTGAGAGTCCAGATTACGGAACAATGCAAGAAATGATATAACTTTTTTTTAAAGCAAGAGGTGTAGTCGGATTGCTTTTACATGGATGGGAGGAGAGCATCATCACGGGGAAGGTTTCTGAAAAAGGGTATCGAATACGTGTGGGAGGCCAGATGAAGAGAAGGAAGGAAGAATCGAAAGAGAGTTGCTTTGCATACGCCCAAGAAGATGCAGTTGCCGAATTCTGCTTTTAAGGAAGTCCTTTTACAGTCGAGTGCTAAAGCGTGGCGAAGCTTGTTCTCCTCTCTCGGTGGATACTTCGACTGAGGTCTTGCAGTACTGACCAGCGCCACTCGTTGACCATTTCATGACGTCGATAAATGATGGGAGCGTCGCCGCTGCTGTCAGTTGGATCCATAATGTAGATCCCACCTTGGGAATGCACTCGAGCAGAAGAGCCTTCTTCTTCCCCAATCTCTCTTACGTTGAGGCTGTCGGGGCGACCAATGACGAACGACAGCTCCGAGCTTTCGTGAGAGGAATGGTAGGAAGCGTGGTCCTCCCATCGATCGACGAAACTGGTAATCCAACAAGTGGGGGTTCGGATGAAGAGGCATCCGTGGTGGAAATCCTTTTCGATGTAGTCTTGGTTTTTCTCGCTTTCTTCGATGAGAAGTCTCAAGCAATCTTCAAGAGGAGGGGGACAATGAGGTCCCTAGAAGAACAACATGCCGCTAGAAAACAATTTTCGAAGGAGATTCTGGTCGAAATCGCATAGCACTTACAACCAAGGCAAAGAACCCCTCAATCAAGGCATCAATTGTCTCTTTAGATCCACTGAACGACAGGATTTGGTCTTCAGCACTCCACTAGAAGTAAAGGATCAAATGTAGACAAGTAAGCCTGCTGTCAAGGATTCAACGACTGCTTTGGTGTAGCTTACAACGGGCATAAGAGCAGGAAAAGCCTTAACAATGACCTCCTTGACGAAGATCTGCAATTGGGATTTGACATAGACGGCATTGGGGTGGCCTTGAGAATCCGTCGCCCAGTCGCAAGGGATGGTCACCTCTTTGTCGCGTCTTTCCTCGTCGGTGTCGACATTCGCCGAAGGCATCAACGTGACTGATTCCGCTTCGTTGTCGAGACGATGGAGCTGTAGGGCATTGATGAGGAGCGGAGAAGGCAGGGCAGGAGCGAGAGCAGGCAAAGCGGGGATAGGAGCGATCCCCCTTTTCCCTTTGCCGAATAAACGCTTAGTGAACCTCACCACAAACATGGTGATGATAGCGGCTGAGTTTTGGTTGCAGAGAAGTAAGAACTGGTGGCGTGTAAGTCGCACGATGCTCAATGAGGGCAGCTTGGTTGTGATGAATGATATGCATAATTTGAACCATCTGTACGAGCTCCTCCGCCTTACTACATAGTATTTTAACCTACTCCTTCATGCGTCGAAATAAGGTCTGACAGCCGTGTTTCCAGTGTACAAGCCGTGTATCCGGTCGAGCCGATGGCCAGAAGGCGTAGATGCGCCCTTGCGTACTAATTCGCTTCCTTACCCTGATACCCAGAAGCAGGCTGATTCGTGTTGGATGATTCATGCTTTTACCTATCTCGCTTCGCACAACCTGCAATTCAGTCGCGATGAGGAGTTAAGTAGTGGGCGGCGATCCCACCCTTCCGCATGTCAGAGACCTTTTCAGTGAAATAGCTGCCTAGAACCTGCTTCCGTAAAGTCTGGACAAAGTTCTGCGCCAATTATGCCTGGTACAGCTCCTGGTAGCTCTCCTATCTGGTACTGCAAACCAACAACAAATCAGTTGTTTCCAACTATCGACTCTCCTTTGTTCTAAGAAGGACCCGCGTCGCTTCGTACGAATAAGACCAGCAGCATATGCAAGAGTGAATTTAGTGGTCTACTATACAACCAACCTACATCCAAAAGAGAGCAACTAGCCGTCGAGCAGGTCGCTGTCACTGTCATCATCGTCATCTCCATCCAGCATACTATCCACGCTCTTCGCATCGTCATCCGCTGCTGTCTCTGTGTCTGTAGCCTCTGCGTCGGTCTCTTCTCCTTCCGGCGCAGCATGCTTGTCATTGCGGCTCGAGGAGCGCTTTGCCTGCACCGGCTTCCCCCCTGATCGTTGAGGCGTTGTGGAGACATCACGTTCTCTGGTGATTAACTTTGCTGATCAGCAATCGAGCGCCGTGAACAGCAATACTGCACGAAGGGACCTTTACCTTGTAGCTCTTTTTCCCTTTGTCTCGCCCCCGTCTTCACTACCACTGCGCAATTTCTGCTATCAATTTCAAGAATCAGATGTCATGTTACCCTCGAGCTCACCTGTCGTCAATGAAATCCCATAGTGGCTTCAGCTTCTCGTCAATGCGCAAGTCTTCCTCATCAAGGTCAGCTAAAATTTCGCCATATTTCTTCCGAAGATTGTTGTCGAATCTCGTAATGGCGTTTCTGGATGCCGCATCGCCCATAGGATGGCGCTAAAGAATAGAGGAGACTGTGTGTAAGGGGATGGACTGGCCAATGGAACCGTGCCTGGACTGACCGAGACGAGATGTTGAAGCGTGATAGCTAGCTCCTGCACTTTATACTTGCTCTGAGGTGCATCTGGAAGTCGTAGCTTCCCGAGCATACTAACAAGAAGTTTACGGAGATCCTCTGGTTGAAAGTTCAGTGATTAGTTTGTCCTTCGCCATCATAAGAGGACGATGCAACGTACTGTCTTCATGCCTATATGTAGCTCTGAGAATTTCTATTGCCAGGTGGAGATGGACTTCTGAGTTCGAGTCCGACCCTTCACGCTCACTGTAAATGAACGAGACCATAAGAGAGGAGACGACGCAGAAGAAGTCTAGCAGTCACTAACGCAATTTTCTCTGGATCTGTCCAGTCGGTCAACAAAAGTGCTGCTTGACTGAGCGGGATCTGGTGTTCTGAGCTGGCGTCCTCGTTCGCTTCGGCCAGGAGCTCTAGAGTGTCGACAACAACCTGTAAACTTGCGATATAAGTACTGGACATGAATCAACGAAAACAACATAAAACATACACTTTGCATACGCTGTTGGTTCAAGATTGACGAATAGCAGTAAACTGGGAAGAAATAGCTGAGACACTGGCGTAATGGTAGATTGCCCGCCGTTTCTGGTGTGAGATACAGCAAGATCAGGTTTTGCAGGAGCTAGAGTGAAACCCCAAGTCAGTTGCCATATCGAGCGAAGCAATGCTACTTGCACTTACAGTGCTATCGAAGAGCATTCCCGAGAGCATCAACTTTGCGAGTCCTTCAACTGCAACCGCTTGGACCTCCGGAAGGTCCTGCTGCAGCATATGTGCCAAGAAGCCTACGACTTGATCCGGCTGCAGTTATCCATAATGTAAGCAACGCAGGAGGGCGACGAGGCAACGTTGTCCCACTCACCGACATCACGCCTGTCAGGAGTTTGAACGGATCATGCACCATGAATAGGTCAAACACAACCTTAGCAACTTTGACCTTGTCGTCGTCTTCGGCTTGAGTGATTTGCTGCATAAAGAGGCCTATCGAATTTTTGGCCATGTTCTGTAGAGATTCAACATAGAACATATAAACGTCATTTTTGAACATCTTTGCGGTCAAGTCAATCATGGACTTACTGAGTCGATCATACTACACAGTCCTAAGCACACCAAGCCCTGCATTCGCAAGTATGGCTCGTACTTGTTTTTCACGGCGGGAATGATCAGGTCCGGCAAAAGACCATGGAAGACTGAATTTTCTTGCAGTGTCTGAAGCCAAGAACGATCAGATTGGAGATCACACACGTCCATAAAGGTCGAATGACACTTACGCCGTTCACTCGCTCAAGCAGACTTATACAAATGGATAGACACCTAGAATCAATGAGAACCGCCATCATGGCATCTTCGGGTGAATCCGCCGTATTTGTAGCGACCGAGTTTCTTCGCTGATATCTGATAGAGTCAGCGACCGACATGGTATCTTCATGATCTCGCTCCTAGTATGGGAAGATTAGGCTATCAGCAACATACGGATAATTAGGATAAAAAAGGTTGGAAACCCACATCAGATGGGCCAACCCGTAGTTCAGTCACGACGTCAACGATCACTCGAATGAGATCTCTTTCGCTGTCCGAAATTTTGTACAGTACATCCAGGCATAGAGGCATAATCGTTGCCGGTAGAGTTCGTTGGGATATCATTTCACCTGATAGCGAAGACGTAGGTGAATATCTCGTTGGCAACCACCCTTTTTGCTTCCTTATGACTCACGAGCTAGCTGGAACATCTTTCTTCTGCCAATTTCATCCGAGTAATCTAGATTGACCGCCATCTTGCACAGTTCTGAAACGACAAAGGTCCTATCGACATATTCCGCAGGCAAATCCTCTTGCTGCATTTCGAGCTCATCTGAAGGCGTGATCTCTTCAAGGAGATTGTATTCTTCCTGCAATTTAAACGCCATCGCCGTCACCACTGGCAAAACTCGCTCCAAACGAGCTTCGTCCTAACATAGATAGTGATGTTAGCGCGATTTGTGCAAGCACGCTCCTTGCAATTTGAGGCCGGTGTGCTTACTTTCTTCGCGATACAATGTTCCATGAACACTCGAGATAAGAAAGCCTTCTCCGGTGTCAGTACCGTCCAGTAGTCGGCTGTGCCATATAAAGCAGTTGTATCCATGTTGTAAGCGGCAAAGCGAGTGGCAGCAATGATGGAATGCACACAACGCACCATCAAACACGATACTCTCCACGATTTCCTTCCGCGTCACAAACAGGGATAACAAGGCGTCCTCCGCAACCTGACTCGAAACTATATCAAACCTGCGCAGGAACTGAGAGATATACGCAGAATTACCCTCCTCCCTGCATTAGCCTCTGATCATTCCGTTATCATAGAAATGGCATACCTCTAACAAATCGCCTCCTGCTGCGGTCAACCACTCTCCAAGCATGAACGCGGCAGCCCTTCTTACCGCCGGTTCCCGGTCACCTAATCCGTTCTTCACGACTTCCTCTCTCTGTGCAATGGACAGGACCCTCGGATCTGGAATCGACTGGGTCGAAAGAGGACCGAGATAGGCTATGCGCCGCAGGGTGGCGTCCATATCTCGAGTTCTAGCGATGATATGCGGAATAGTCTCGTGGTTTCTTGGTAAGCTGTAGAGTGCCGCTCGCCGAACTTCCCTACATGATCAAAACTGATTCAGATCGCTCGTTCACGGGAGAGATATGGGTGAAAACTCACGGTGCGCTATCGAATCTAAGCATGTCGAGCAAAACTGCACCCAGGTCTTCTTCGTCCTCCTCTAGATCGTCGGGGTCGTCACCTGCTCGCAATCTGGCGATGCCCAATGTCGCTTGTATACGTACCGGGACCTCTTTGTCCCTTGCTCTTTCTAGCAGCGATGATCGAAGTGTTGCATATAGATCGTCACTATGTTGGAGAAGCATTAGCCTTTTTCCTTTGGAATGCTCTAAGAAAGCCTGCCCCCCACTTACTCGATTTCATCGAAGCCGTTCAGCAGCACCACTATGAGCTGTACCACACGATACCTGATGCTCTTGTCCTTCGCATGACATCCAGACAACAGATGTTTCAGAAGCCTGTTGGCGAATCTTGTGGAGAAACTTTCTTCGGTCTCTTCCTCCTCGTCTTCTTGAGCTTCTTTATTGATATCTAGAGAATATCCGATCAGCAAATAGACGGCGCTCGCTACTCCGCCAATGGCTCACCTTGCCCGATGGTATATGCCACAAACTTTCCCACAAACTGAACTACCCTGTCTGCTACAGATACACCCTTCTTGATGGGTAACGCCAGGTTCACCATAGCGATGAACGCATTGTTGAACACCTTTTCCCCAACGAGCTTCTGAGTACCATTCGGCCCAGGTTCTGTCACTAGCGAGCAGTTCTCTTGTATTTTCCGAAGAGCGACAATGTTCTTTTTGTGGTTAGAGACTGAAGTCTGAACTTGACTGAAGATTGTGGGAACGATGCTGATGATGGGATCGAGGTCGTCCAATGTAGAGGGCTCCACCTCTTGCTTCTTCGTTTTCGTCCGTGACACGGCCGGCATAGTAAACTCGAGCACAAGACCTGCTATCCGGCAGGAGGTTATCTGTTCGTGAAGCAGGGTAACTATACCGCAAAGTACATGGTTGAATGATAGTTCTACGATGTTTACTCACCGGCGAGAGCGATCGGTGAAACGCGTCGCGCTTCTTTCGGAATGAATTGTAAACAAGGGTATAGGGCAAGATGTTTAGACATGTTCTACTTTCACCTCAGAGCTTGCCGGTAGTCGAAAACACCACACACTATGCAGAACAACAAGCGCCAGCCGCAGTCTACTGTCACTGACGGAGGAATTCCCATATGGGATATCCAGCGAATCAAAATCACCCTGGATTCCTGCGATATCCCGGTGTCTGTGGAAGACATAATGAAGCCAAACGTCAACTCTGCCACAGCCATCTTCCAAGGACTACTGGAGGTCATCATGGGGATTGCAGCGGAGGACATCGAGTATTCGAAGGCTAGTCTACTACCGACCATGAAGCATCAGGTATGTCTACTGCTGAGGCGACGTCGCATTCGGGCAAGATCTTGAACCCGGTTTACGAAATAGGGCGAATTCCCAGATGGGCTTTATCAAGCCATGTTCTTTCATCACTGGTATGATGGACAGTCATTATTTGAACTGAGCACCTCTGACCTGGAAATGCATCTTTGAACATAGCCGGGAACTGGCTCAAAACGCCGGTGTAAAAGGCTTCTGCTACGCCGACCTCAGCAAGCCAGAACCACATCGTTTCAGAAGTATTCTTTCCGATATTCTGAATTTGGCTATCTTCAGAGAGGACAACA
The DNA here is from genome assembly GCA_030039265.1 of Naganishia cerealis. Taxonomy (NCBI): domain Eukaryota; kingdom Fungi; phylum Basidiomycota; class Tremellomycetes; order Filobasidiales; family Filobasidiaceae; genus Naganishia; species Naganishia cerealis. The sequence continues at coordinate 55,095 of JASBWR010000014.1, read as the reverse complement.
TCATGGGCGTCTGGAAAGAACTAGTGGATCAACGTGAGGACAAGAAGAGAGCGTGAGTTTGTGTACAAGCATGACACGATAGGATATATCACTGATGCATCGTGTCCCACCAAAAAGAGTAATAGAGCAAGAGCAGGAAAACCAGCAATTCCTACGAGCGATCGAAGAGATCAAGTAAGTCTTCAATTGTGCTCCATATACCGGAGATACCGATATATTTCCGGGTTCGACAGAGACAAGATTCAGAAAGAACTGCCCCAGGAACAAGAAGCAGAGCGCAGGAACCTGGAGCTCAGGCAGACTTTAATGGCTTTAAGAACGGAGCAAGTGGCGTTGGAGCGAAAGATCCAGAAAATGCGAGAGGAACGTGCAGAAGTTATAGAGAAAGCGGTGAGTTACTTGTTGGCCATCGCTGTGCAAGCGAAATGTCAATACCATGATCAAGGACGCTGATGGTAGTCCTCTAATTCATAGCGTCTCAAAGTCGAAATCTCCACAAAATTGCTCAAAGATAATGCGGATCTCAAAGCTCAGATCGTCCGTTCGCCTGACAGACAACGAAAGGAAATTTCCGAAATGTCAAGTCAACGCATAGAATTGCAGAATACAGTGCAGGCGTATAGGAATAAAACAAGAGATCTCAGCGGAAAGATTGACACAATGGGCGAGCTGGAGTTCGTGAGTCTTATCATTTGAGCAGGAATCATGATTGCGCCTCGACTGATGAAAAAATGTAATGATCCTTAGGCTCTACAATCGCTGATCCGACAGCAAAGCAACATCGAGGAGGATCGCAGAAAACAGGCCGCATTGCGAAGAGAGCTGCAGGATGAATCGGGCAAGCTTGCAGCATTGGAGAAGGATTTGAAACTGTTCGACAGCAAGATCGAGGTAAGCGCCTTTTGGCCTCCAACATTACTATTCTTCGTAGCGTGCTGACACGTAGATCTCTGTTCCTCGCCTTTAGCAACTGGACAGGCAAATCGAACTTGCGGGTCAGAAAAAGGATTCCAGTGACAAGTACGCCGCCGACATGCGAGAACAAACTGAAGTGAAGACACGCAACCTACTTGCCCAGTGAGTACTGTCGGAACTTGACTGATATGCCGTCTCGCAACCGACTGAACGTTTCGCATTACGCATCGCAGGTATCAAGCGAAGAACATACAAAGAGCAGATGAGAAAGAACAGATTGACATCCAGCAGCAGGACAAGCGCAGGCTCGAAGAGGAAATCAACCAGGCTAGCGTTGAGCTACGCCGCGGCGCAGAGGAACTGCGAAACGAGTACCGAAAAGTGCTCAACGATTTCTGTAAGTTGGTCCCACCATACCTACTTCAAGCTCGACGCACTGCTGATCTTGCAGCCGATGCAGCAAACAACTACCTGGACAAGATTGCACAGCATCTGCGATTGAAAATCGAAGACACCGAGAACAAGTAAGATCATTGTGTTTGTTCTTTCTATCAGACTGGCAGCATACTATTATTGTATACCAACATGCAGAATACCAAGTTGGTGAAACATCGTGCCTATATATCTGTTGTAAATGCTGTATCCAATATTCCACGAGTAAACTTTCGTTTGAACAAACCCTTCCACCAGATTCGTAATGGAGGGCTGCTCTGGGTCCTATGAGGCTCTCCGGGCTCTCGAAGATCCCTCCCCTCATAGGACAAGTCATACCGATCCTGCGAATCCGATGGCAGGACCATGCGCTGATAAACCTCTACTCGCTCGAGAACATTCCCTCACCCGATTCTGCCTTGTCAATCCAATCCGACACCCGATATCACCGCCATCGACAGCTCGATGCATCTATCCAGACTGCTCAAACATCAGTGTTTGTAGTATAACAAACAGGATCCTTTGCGATGCGAGACAGCTTCTGACTCTCTGACTGTATTGTCAACACCGCCAAACTAACGAGCCCGCCATGCGTCCTCAAAAATTCGATTGCCCCGAGACGTTTACGCAATACCGCACCTCTGATCTTCTCTGTTACGAAGGTTAACCAGCAGATAATAACACGTGGCATGAAAGACGAAGAAAAACGACTACATCGAGTCACGAGCACATAACTCTAGCAAAAGGACATCCCTAAGGAATCCTGCTCTCGATCATGACGCCCTCTTCGAAATTCTGCCACGTGCGCAAGAAAAGGGCGAAACCTTCGCGGACGAGAAAGATGTGCAGAGTGGTAGCTGACTGTCTGATAGGCCGAATCATGATTTGCCCAGCAGGTGAGCTGTGGCGCGAGATGGTCTAGAAGAGTCCAAGCGTCCCACTGCATTGGAGCGGCGACTGGATAGAGCGTGGAAGCAAGTCGTGATACGAGGCGTCGGTTGGTTATAAGACAAGACCGAAGTCGAGTGTCCGCCTGCTGGAGGCAAGGTCGAATCGTACGGGGAACCAAGCTTTTGAGGTGGCGCGGCCGAGGATCATCGGATCGATACGGTAGAAACGTCCCTTCTCTGAATAATCAGTGAAGAGAGCTCCCGCCGCCAGTGATCAGTGAAACATGCCAACTTTTCCTCCTGCCCACAGCCTCGCTGCTGATTATTCAAGATGTAAACACTGTTCCTGCTAGGGCACCTTGAACCGCCAAACCACCAATGCGATCCGTCCTTTCGCAGATTCCCTTCAGCGCGCAGTAGACATACCATCGACTCTTTTCCAGGTGGAAAAAGACGCGTTTCCGCCAAGAAATGTCCTCCATCCGGAAAATGAGGAACAGCAGACGGGGAGTTGAGACGTTCGAAAAAAAACCTGGGACCAATTGTCTCCGAGTCCTTCCTAACCCTTCGACCACCAATGGCAGCCCTACGCCAAAAATATGACGAGAACAAAGCCTTTCGGGTACGCCAGTATTTGCTGTCACCATCCTTCAACTTCTTCCCTCCGAAAGAGGGGGAGAAAGAGGAACCAAAGCACGACCAGTCGGCACGCAAATCGACCCGCGGCGATGGATATCGAATGGGCTTTCGCCGGGATTTCACCTGCTCTACCAACTGTTCTCTACTAGCCCCTAAGGCACGAGTGGGCCAAAGGAGACAGGTAGAGGGGTAGCACGGCGAGTCGATCTCCTGTTTGTAGGTTCGAAACCGGTCCTTTCCTCCCATCCCCTTTTAAGGAAGAGCAGGAGGAGCGAGTAATGGCGAGATGAAAATCAAACGAGCACATCCAGAAAAGGAAGAAAGGGCGATGCAGATGACGTAGTCAAATGCGGAAACGATATCCCCTTTCCGGTTCCAGCCATCCAGAGGGAGGCCACATGGCAGTAGATCGGACAAGTTAGACCTACCCGACTACGCGCGGGGACACTAGCTCCACCCTGTCGTAAGCGAACGAGAGAATTCGATCTGTATGCTGTTCCCTTGCAACTCCTCTTCTCTGGTGTTCTCGTATTGACCGCCAACCGCTCATTACTCAGGACCGTTCCGACCGATTATGGATGATCAATCTGAGTGTTATGAACTTGATCCGGTGAAGTAGAGCATGTCAGCTCATGTAGAAGTCCTTTGGAAGGTCTAGAGACTCACCTTAGGGTTAGATTCTTCACCCTCGTACCAAAGTACGGGGATTAGGAAAGAAAGGGTCCGTCCGCAACATCCCACTGCGCTGCTGTTCCTCGAGGATATCTCCGGACCGATGCCAAGAAGCAAAGGGCGTATCACACTAGTCGGGACATCGTTGCGGCCGACGAGGTCTAGAAAGGACGTGTAGCGGATCGTTTGAGGGCCTGACTTGATGCGAGAAACCGGTTGTGTTACGAGGCTGCAACGGCGAATGACATGCGCGCGCTCGTCCGGTTTGGGAAGTGGGGAATCATCTTGAAGGGGGTTTAAAGGGTAGAGTGGAGCAGGATGAGAAGAAGTGATGTATATTCGGACAGTAGAGTGGTGAACTACCTCTCACCTCATCTTGTCAAGGCAGGAACTAGGCAGGAGTGCCTCCAATCCAAATCCGCGTCGCGCGTTCTCGCGCCTATATTGAGATTTAGTTGAATGAATTTCTACGGTCTTCGAGTGCTGTAAGATGCAGCTAGTGGTCATTTCAACATCAACTTCATGCATAGTTAGTCATCGCTATTAGGCATTAGGGTATACAATTGTAGCTAGTTCGTCGTTGGGGCGTCACAAAAAGCGTGCAGATACAGTAAAGGAAAAAAGGAGCTACAACAGAGTACCCATGGCTGCAAATCCGGCGCACATGGCGGGAATGAACACCCCTGCACTGGCAACGGCCGCCCATCGGTTCCTCTTGACCCATTTGTCTGGTTGGTCCCTGCTCATAGGCGGCAATAGCGGACTCTTGCTGGATGCGGAGCGGTCAAACGGTGTGCTTGCAGCTTGTTGTCGGAATCGAGTAGCCTGGGCGTGTTGCCAGGAAAGGCCGAGGGGGATTCCGCTGGGACCAGTAGAAAAGTAACCGGCGGGTGAAAGACCCCAACCGCCCAACAACCAGACCCCTAGAAGTTAACGAGTGAAGTAATGTTAGTGGCATGGCGACTCGTCATCATACACCCGGACTTACAAGGCCCAAGGAGGAAACCCAAGAGGAAGAAGAGTTTCGCTGGTTGAAGCTCCCGAGAGTGCATATTGATTATTGCTTGAGACTCGGCTCGGTGCTCCCGGTGTTGCGCTTTCGAAAATGACGTGCTGGAGGGAGACGATCTACGGACTGACTGTGCAGCGACAGTCATGTCATCCGCTTCTGGTGGCCCATGAACGGTCGAGACATTGTCTTTATACTGGTTCGCAATGGCGAGGGGCTCTAAAGGTTCAACGACGGTGACTGCACTAGGAGATTGATGCCACATTGAGCTCGAGCCAGCGGTGGGTAAAAGACCGGCATTGGTCAATATGCCTACAGCGGGGCGTCGGCCAAGGCTAGAGGTAAGGGTCACGGGCGGAGGCAGTGGGTGCAGATTGTTGCCTTGTGCGACCGAATTCAGCTTGAAGAGTTCTGACGCCTGGCGATGGATCTTGTGCTCCCACGCTTGCTCATCGGCATCGGATTCTGCCCTTGCTTTACCCTTGCGGTCGATAGTCTCATCTGCCCAGCCAACATGGAGGCCTAAGCCATGCAAGGGACCTCGAACGTCTCGTCCGTGTTCGTCAAAGACTGGAGATTGGACTGACCGCGAGGTGTGCAGTGCCGGAGAACAGAGATCAGTAAGCGATTTTCCTTTGGAAAGAAGGTGTATGGGCTCGGGTTTCCGAATATCAAGATGATTGTCAGAAGCGAATTGCCTAGAGTGCACTAGTCTATTGACGGTCATAGTGCTATGATGGTGTGGTATGTTTGGCGAGATGCCGGGCGTGGGCGAGAGGATGCCTTGGGAATCCAGGAGAAGCTTGTGCGAACCTTGCTGCGCCAACTCCCGTTGATGCTGTTCTGATAGTTGTTGTTGCTCCTGATTGAGCTGGATTCCTGTTGCTCGCATTGATGTTCCTGGGGAATAGGTCGGGTAACCCGGTGTCTGCGGGGAGAATGTAGTCGCCGAGAAGGGTGAGAAGTGAGCTGTCGTTTCCGTCATTGAAGAAGTTGGCAACGGAAGAGGAGAGAGCCAATTGGTCGTCGATGGACTCGTCGTCAACTGGGGCGTCGACTCCACGGAGCAGGCTGCCGAAGACTGTTCCATGAATGGAGGATCGAGGGTCATAGTAGACATTTCTCGCGGATTTTCCGACCGCGGTAATGCTGGACCTGTCCATCTGGCTGCGTTCATTGACGCAGCCGGAGGGCCTTCGTTTGCAGCCTGGTTTCTGTTCCCGGTCTGCTCCGTCTCTCGCCATTTTTCTCCCCTTAGAGCGGCCAAGAACGGCCGCCAGCTCCTCTTCTCCTTCAAGAGTCGACTTGGAGTCGGTACTACTACGTTGATCTTGTTCTCCACCTTTTGTAGCCTCGCTTCCGCGGGCATTGCTGACACCGGTATCCGTTCTTCGTCCCCCCCACGCCCAAGGCTTCAAATCCGCAGGACAGTGTCAGCACAAGACAATTCTTTAGTAACGAGAATAGTGAAGGACTTACCCAAAACCCCGTTCGGTTTCGTTTTCTGCATTCACCTTGCTTTCATCCCTCCACCACTCTCGGACACCTTTGGACCAGCCAGTCTTTCTTTGTCGTCCAGGTGAAGCCCCGGCAGAGTCTTGATGAATTATAACCGGCGAAGTTGGTCTAGACATCGATCGTCCATGCGGCAACGTGATCTGACTCGCTCCAAGCCCGATGTCGCTCTTCACCTTCCTGACGGACCTGAAAGCATCGGCATTGGCCGAGTGATCATCAAAGAAGAGTTGTCGTTCCAGCTCAAGACTATTCATTTCTTGCTCGCCAAGGTGAATATCTCCGCTGCTACCCTGGGAGTCATTTCGCAGAGGCACCGGCCGTCCATCCAAAACAATGGAGTCGCGTTGAATAGACGCCAAGGATGCCTGACGAGCATGACCAGCAGGATCGTAAATAGCAATAGTGATACCCTGAGCGCCTTGTCCCATCGCCGCACTTGTCGGCTCCACCGCTTTTTCCGCAGGAGACATCCTTGCTGTTCCAGCATCTGAGCTGAGAGTAATGGGTGAGACCGATTCTCGGCCGCGATATCTCTCAGCTGGTACTTGCATGCCGTTGTCAAGCACTTCCATAAATCCGGGTTCTTCGACATCTGAATGCGACTCCTCTACGGGTGACTGGTTAAGCGGTTGATCAATAGCAGTATGATAAGATGAAGCTGATGACGTTTCCGAACTGTGAAACTCGTGCTGTCGCCAGAGTAGCGATGGGCCCAAAGTCGCAGGAGTTGTTGTGACCGGTGATCGTGCCTGTGACGTAGATAGCTGTAAGGGCACCGTCTTTTCCGCTCGCATGATAGAGTACCGCTTTCTGGTTGTCGTGTTGACTTGTAACGGCGGATTCTCATTCCATTCGATCGCTTTCTCGATAACAACCCCGCCTCGCCGACCCGTATCCGCTTTCGCGCTGGGTAGCAAGGGATGTTCCTCCGGTTGTTCGCGATATAGGGAACCCTCCTCGAGTTTGAGTCCTGCGACGAGGAATGCTCTCGCTCTTCGTCTAGCCGCACGAGAATCTTTGTCGCTTCCCATGAGTGCGTCTTCTGGGTCGATTTGGCCCGGTAGGAGACGTTTACCACGCAGAGTCATCCTGCTATCCGTGCGGATACTGTCGAAGCCTGAAGAAGAATTTGTAAACGTTTGCGAAGTCATCCGACTGTCTGACCTCTGATCCAGTCCTTGCTCTTCATGATTGATGTCCTCTGCCAACAAACCACTTCTTCGGCGTCCGCCACCACTGACTATGCTCATCCTGAAGTTGAATGCATCCCCACTCAACACCTTTGGTCCACCAAGGTGCTCCCCACCAGATGAGCATGAGCTCGTCGATTTCGACGGGGAAGAGCCGTGGTGTATGATAGCCCCAAGAGAAGACAGCGACGACGATGTGGTCGATGAGGAGTGATTTCGTAAATGCGCTGGGATAGAGGAGAGGGATGCGCGAGATTGCTCGGCACTGGACAATGAGATGCTTGTCGATGTTCGACTTTTCTCGCTCTCTCGCTCCACTATGATCGATAATTCCTCTTCCTCCTCGTCTCTTGTATTTCCCAGTGCCGTGATATTTATCGGAGCAGACGTTTCCACGCTAGGGGACCCAACGGAGCTACCCATACTCCAGCGAGTCCTTCTATGGATCGGCCTGTCGATCGTTCCAGCAGCAGAAGGAGAAGATGCGATTCCCCTTGTGACCGCTACGAGCGCAAGGGGTTTGAAGCCTCCACTCATTACAGTTTGCCGCGGTACCGTGGTTGCGACCTGTGGACTTGCCACTGACGATCCGGGCGAAGCGTTCATGACGGAAGGATGATGGGCGCCCGTTAGGAAACTCGAGACTCGCCGATGATGACCCGGTCGCGGCTGTTGATTCTGCGAAATCGAAGCCGAATGTGATACGCAGCCTGCGGGTGCACTGTGCGGGGTTGTGGCCCAGCCGCTCGGCTCGGCTGAAGGCACGGGTGACACGAGACCTGCTCGGTAAAGGGCCCAGCTTCGGCGTTTCTCCCTGCCTTCCTTGCGTACAAGCGCGATGTTGACTTCTGCTCCGGGCATGACAAGATCCTCTATTGCGTCTTCGCCGCCAGTAGTGGTGGTCTCGGTCGTCTCCATCGGCTCTAGCGCGATGCCCGTTGTGCTCGTGGTCGGACGCGCATAAAGGTGCCCAAAATCTCGGGAATGTCGGTTCAGGAACCTTTCCTTGCTAAATACCTCTTTCGGGTTGTATTTGTTCGTTTCCTCATCCGAGCCCTCCTTCGATGGCGACGTTGGCGAAGTGGCTGAGTGGAGGGTAGACACATGTGTGGAAGCAGAAAGTGGATCGCTCTTCGACCTGGGTATAGGTGCGGAGCCTGCGTTCTTGATCACTAGAACCTCACATGACCTCCGTTTTTCAGTCTTCCTCCCTTTGTCAGAGAATCCTTTTCCCTCTCCGCCGGTATCGCTCTCCTTTTTGGCGTCGAAGCGCCCCACTTCATTTCCCACATATCGCAAACTCTGTTTGACAGTTGCGGTCGTAATGGGATCGGTCTGTTGGTACTCGGAGCGTAAGGATTTTGCAGAATTATCTTGTCTCCTTAGCCTATGCGATGTATGCGGAGCAGATTTCTGAAAACTCGATCGAGATCTCAGTCCATGTTCTGACTTTCCCAATGCTGAAAGCCTTCTTGCTGGAGCACGTTCAGCGTTGTCGTCCTGCAAGACCCCCCGGCTTTGTTTCCTGCGCAACGTTTTCCCTGGCGATGGAACCACCGAGGAAAACACGTCCGACGAATTCTTCTTTTCCGGAACAGGAGTATTGCCCCTATTCGTAGCGTTCAGTAATGGGAACGACTTTGAGCTTCTTAGCCTCTTGGAGATCGTTGAAGTTGCAGGGACCGAAGGGGGAGTGTCGGGGCTAGTTGGTGGCGTCGCAAGGCGTTTTTGCAAGATTGTCGGTGCGGGAGGAGAGAGGGAAAGGGAGTTGTTTATGTAAATTGGCGGATGTGGGTGGTACAGCTGCATCTTTGTATGATGTTTTCTATACTCTGGGCGAGGTCAGTGCGGTGTAAGGTAACAAAGGTCAAGCAAGATAATTACCTTGCGTTATTTCAAGGCCAAATCTACAAATCTAGTGTCGAAGGAATGTGGTTGTAAAGGAGTGTGGTGTAAAGAGCGTCGTTAAATTCGTTGCGAGGGCTGCGTGTGCGCGTTGGTTTCAAACTGATGTTGGGCGTGCCATCCTGATAGCCTCAGACTGGACGATGATGATGAAGAAATTATAGGCGATGAGGAGTGAATTGGTATGTACGACGATACATGCATGCCAGTCATCATCTCAGCGCTCCGTTTGTTGTTTACCCTTTGCGTGACGCGAGCGGGTGTTCGATTGCCGGATATTTAGGTCGCGCGAACATGAAACGCAAACCATTTCGAGGATATAGAGTATGGGACTTTCAATTCCGTTCAGGCTGCCCGCTGTGGGGTACATGATCAACTGTTCTAGACAGCCGATGAGTACTTGTACAAAATCCGGGCTTATCAGCTTCGATTCGATAGATCCAGCTGACGGTAGAGACTGCTTCAACATACGAGGTCACGTGATCGAGAGTCGACGGTAGATAACTAGACTAGCTACTAGACTAGGCATTGCCACGCGGTCTTGAACCCAGAAATGTGCGGTCGTGCTTCTTCCTTCTAGTTGCTACCCCTGCCTGTACAATGCATATGAGGCAGCAGGTTATTGTTGTGTCATTGCGAACGTCGAGACGGCACAACCGAACAGCAGTACAATATAGTCGCACGCACGTTTTCCTCCCTTCGCATTGCATTTTTCGGATTCATCACAAGTCTCGCATCGTGTAGTTAATCCAAGGGCTCAGCTCCACCACCGCTGCATGTCGCCTGGATAGCGGGCTTGTCCAGAGAGGACGGGAATGAAAAGCCAAATGACGTGAACGAGGTGCAGCAGCTGCTCCAGCTGACGACGACTAACAACGCGGACGGTAGGCATTTATTGGTGGACGTCCCGTCCTTGAAAGGGCACTGGAAACACTCACTGCAAATTCTAGGCCCAGGTCTGAACAGAGGGCTCCTGAAGACAACCAGGGATTTGTATCAAAGGATGAATAAGGGGTAATATGGCGTGATTACACTTTTCATCCACTTTATTGCATCTCATGTGAGCCATTAGACTATATTACCAGGATGGGGATGCTATTATGATAGATGCTCTTTCTAACCAGCTCTCTTGCATCCAGAAAATACTTCATTCGCCGCCGAATTCATACTTCCTTCCCAAGGTCAGTCTATCTTGGTCCTATCCCTGCAGTCTCCTCAGCGGGACAAGGAGAGTTTCATTCCAGCAGACGTTGAGCATCCGCATCGTTTTCTTTGGAGCTCACAGTTCCAAGGCAAGCCTGTACTCTTAGTTCTAAGGCTCACCACGCGACAGCAGAATGGAAGACAAAGACGACCCAACCGCCTTATGGGCTGCACACTCAAGACCTCCAGAATGGAGAATACGTCCCGAGGCCCATTGGAGCAGAGCAACGATTCCAAAGGCCAAACTATCCCATTTCGACAAGCTGTTGAAATACGCTTGGCAGATTACCATGATTATCGATGTTTCACTCACAGGATTGGTCTCGCGCTCGGGTGCTAGGTTGCAGTCTCTGCAGGAGAGTTTGCAGGACCTGAAGGGAAAATGGGACCTCCATTATTGTCAGCCACTCAAGGAAATCAGAGAGGTGATCTGGCAAGACTGGAGAGGATCGCACAAGTCAGGTATCGAGTCCCTTGAAGCTTTTAAGAGGGTTATGGCTCAAGATTCCCACATCTTTGATTCCAATGATGTCGTCAACGCCATAGGGTCCGTCGAATCGGCTTTACAAACCCAGGAAGCATCTCGTGAGGGTCCAACTGGAGGCGACGGAGTCCGCAGCGACTTCTTTAGAAACCGTCTCGTACTGTTTCGGAATTGTTACAAGGAGGCATGTGAGGAGGTCAAATTCGTGCTATGGCTGCAAGAAATCAATCATAAGTCCCAATTTCTCCAAGTAAGGTTAAACAACGATGCTCTCCGTGATTCGCTCTTTCGAGCTTGCACTCCCAGTATGGAGGACAGCTTGAAGGGGAACGGACTGAGTTCAGAAGAATGTGGGAAGTTGGCGGCAGTTTTCAAGGAACAATTAGGTTTCTATGGTAGAGAACTCGAACGTCGGGTAACGGCTTCATTCACACCTGATCCCAGTATCGACACTAGCCTCCCGCAGAATTACATTGCGCAATTTCCCAGAAACATCGTAACGACACAGAATCCGCCTGATGAGAATTACGTTGCACATACGCTGCGGACGATGGAGAATTTTTTCTCCAGGCTAGGCACGTATGTTCAAAGAAACACAGCAAGCAACAATCTATCCATATCTCGAGAAGGGAGTGTCATCGCCCATTCTTCTGGCGCCGTCACTCAGGATTACTTAGATGAATGCGAAACTCCCCTGAGCAATTTTAGCAGCCTTGTAGATGCTAGGCTAGCTTCCTCTGCTTCCGAAGCTGACAAGGCCATTTTGCGCGACCTCCTCGATGTGTGTTCGGGGTACACAGAAATCGCAGAATATCACTCCGAGCAAACTTGCGATGGCTTCATCTGAGATCATACAACAGGTGCGAATTCGCTTGCACCGATTTAAATCGTAAATCTCACGGCAGGAGTCAGCCTGGCTCCTTTCACCGGCTGCATGATCCAGCTCTTGCTCCGCTCTCGTTTCCTCCATTTGGTTTGTTTCGATTACGCCATGGCAAACCGCGTGGTTGTATTCTACGAATAGTTTTGTCGCGATTTCATGAGGGCCGCAGTGTTATGTTTTAGTATAGTTGTCCATCTGCAATACTCATCATGCGGTACATGGGCATCGTTATTACAAATTTATTACAGCAAGCTTGCCGGTGAAGAAGGGTGGCAACAGCATTGGCCATTTCCAGCGCGACTCCGCTTGTTATGTTCTTACTACTGCTGTTTAGCTTGCTGTATTCAAATGTCAGACTTGGCAAGCGTGCACCATAGGACGACCACAGGTGGTCTAAGGACCGATGCTCATTCAACCCAATATTTGAAGCATTGACATCCCTATCTTACAAGCATTCAATTGACGGTAGACAATCGTGTGCATTGTCCGGAAGAGACATAATATTGCGTGCGTACGTGCAATCAACGCGACGCCACTTATACACTTGCACTTTGCCAGGATCTATCTTCGAGGAGTCAATTTCGCCACTTGGTTCTCGCCATCATGATGGTGTATGGAAACCCTCCGGGACCAGGGTAGCCGAGGCTCATCCAGTCTTCACTCCGCTCAGTTTCGTTCATTCAGTTTCCACCATGAACCGCTGCGGGAGTCGGTCGCTGGGCAAGGGCTCATTGGCGTTAGCACATGAGATGTACTAGTATTGAAAATGGATATTAGTCTTGAGGGCAAAGACTAAGTACAACGAAAAGGGGATCCTGATGATGGATCCTCCCTATATACCTCAGGTGGGCGACCTTCCAGCTCATCAGTACACAGCCTCCCCAGTCCCCATGCTGTTTCATGTCGGATCGCCTATCAGTGATGGAAGTCCTTGATGTTCATGGTGATGGTGATGGTTAACGACTGAGTCGCTGGACCTTAGCACACGCGCACACAAGGTCTGTCATGAAGCATTCATGACAAATTCGCAGTCCCGTAAAGTGGTATATATAATGTTTTGTGCACTTTGATGCCTTATACAACAAGACGCCTGTTCTAGTTCCGTCTATCATGCTCATGTGATGCATAATATCGCTCACATATTTTCACCGTCTATGCTGGTTTACTAGAATTGATCCTAGCGTCTACATTGGCGAGATGCTGCTTGTTGCGAAGATGTTTCTCAAAATTTTGCAGTGTTTCTCCGGGGCCAAGGGAGTATATTTTACCTTGGCTAAGATAGTGAAATGTAAAGCCATGATCAATATCTGCAGTCGCGCTCAAAATAAAGACTGTATACACCTACCAGTCGAGGCACTTGATTCGCCAATGATCTACCTCGGTGATTATGGTTCCAGGTGGAGGATTTGCTGGTGGGCCCTTCCAAGTTGCTTGTACACGCTCTCTAGGTCTTTCCGCTTTCAGATTGCCAAGTAACTGGGACAACCAAGCGGGTTCCGCCTATAGCGTGACGAATATCAGTCTCCTATTGCACATATCTTGACAACGTAACACTTACCGGCTGGTGCGATGCTACCCGCTGAGCTGGCGGTCTGATAGAGGGGACTCCAGGCGTACTAAGAACAGGAGTTGTTTTCGCTGGTGATTCTGAAACTCTTCCAGTCGATGATCTAGCCTTCGAGGTTTCGGGAGTCGAATTCGGTAAAGGTTTAGAAGACTGAACGAGTGGCGTTTGGATTTTGCGATCATTTTTGAGGGAGCGCTTTGCCTGAGATTTGGATCGACCGAGTGAAAACACCCCATCCGCTGAAGAGGAGGAGGTGGATTCTGGTGAGGCGACATCAGGGAAAGGTGCCGGTGAATCATCGCGGGACCGTGGTTTGACAGATCCATCTTTGCTAGAGACCTGTGGCTTCTCAACTTGCTCGGTTGCACTCTGACGAACCGAGTCTGGACGGGATTCATTTCCGTCACTAGCGGTTTTGCCGGATGCAGCTTCCAGCGATACCGACATTCGCTCCTCCTTGGGTACCAGTCGCTCAGAGATCCGGTTTGAAGCCCGTACGGAACCGTTTGATTCATCTTGCTGAGGTCCAGGCGTCATTGTGCTCGGTCGATTTCTTTTCAGCCGAACGTTGTTCGAAGACGCAACTACTGCATCGTATCTCTCGTCATGTACATCGTTAGACATCTCCGAGATGTTGGCTCGTGCAGCCAATGCTGCAGCACGTCGAGACGTTGTCGGTTTCTTGGATGCCGTTGGCTTGAAGACGAATGGTTGCTTCGGTCCGCTTAAACGACCCAGAGGTCTTCCATTCTCATCAACTTCGCCGCCAATTCTCATGCGGACTGTTCGTATTGGCTCTCGGTCCGGCAAGATGACACCACGTCTGCCTCTGGTGGCGCGTTTCCTCTTTGTTATCGACTTTTCACGTTCTGTCTCCAGACGTTCCATGTCGGCATCGGTGATGTTGACAAGGAAGGGAGTGTGATGGGCGATCGACTGCTCGTCTCTCCGTACGACGTCTGTCACAGGGGGCAAGAACTCTTGCCGGAGTTCAATATCGCTTACTGCAGCGCCATCAAAGGTGTAGCCGAGCATAGCCAGACTTTTCATGTACATGTATACCTGTTCGCGGATATCATGTGCAATAGCGGTCCTGTGTGCACAATGTATCAGGGGTGGGCTCGAAGCGGTCGTGCACGTCGAACAAGACTCACTTAAATTCGCCATTCAATCCCAGATCAGACGCATAAACTTCTGCGAATTCTTCCGGAGTCACCGTAGAAGTCAGCTCCCATTCGAAACTATCGCTTAGATGCATTGCTCCAGAAACGATATCAAGCTGTTACCAAAGGGAAGGTGTTCAGCTTGGCTGACGCTGCGGAAAGGAAAGGGAGAAGAAGCATACCTGAATCTTGATGCGCAGATCTTCCGAAGGGTTTTGCTCCTGCAAGTCTGCCATGAGTGCATCGACCGTTTCTGGTCGTTCCTCCATATCGTCTTCTAGGTCATTGTCTTCCGTGACTTCCTCTTCAATTAAATCAGGCGTATCCTGACCTCCGTTGGTCGTCGCGAGTCTTTGGCTTTTCCACCACTCATAGTCTTCTTGTGATAGTCCAGGTGGTTCGTCGTCTCCTGGTAAAGTCAGAAGAAATTCGCCTTGCTTGATTTGATCCTCGATGGCGGTACGGATCTTCTCCTTGTATTTTTCAGGACGAATCTGAAAATCCTCGCAGATTGTATCGACAAACTTGTCCAACTTGCCCGCGGTATCTGTGAAAAAAAGCGTCAGAACCGATTCAAGCTTGACCAAGCTGGCGTTTGTTTCCCTTACCCGCTGCATTCCACAGAAAAGTATCTCGATACCGACGGTGTTCATCGCTTGTATCCGTGATTTCAATGTCCAAACGTATCGGAACAAGTCTCTCGGGGACTTGGGCAACTGCCTTTACTTCGGCTTTCGTACTATCCAACCACCGATATTAGCTACATGTCAACCCAGAGCCAGAGCCAAACCCATTAGACGACTCACTAGTACTCGGCCATACTTTTCCTGACTCTACCCTTCTGCGGCCGCTTATTGGCACGTGCTGCGACTTTTTCAATAGGCCAAACGATAGACATTCGTTCGGATATCTTTGGTCTTTCCCCACGCGCATCCATTTGCCACCAGGCGGGCCGTACATCCTTGTCGAGCCATTCGGCGATCATGTTTGCCGATCTAGCTCTCTCCGCCTCCAACGTTCTCGCATACTCGACATCCTTGTCGAGCCAGGCCCGATACTGGTACAGCTGTTCGTCCGTCAAGACAGGCAATGCACCGCCAAACGTCGGGTCATCGACTTCATCAATGCCCGGAGGGAGAGGCGCGATCGAGGTCATACGGGGCAGGGTGGGGAGATACTTTTGCCATTCTTCCATCGGCGGTGGCGGAAAGACTGCCGGCCGAGCAGCCGAAGCTGGAGTCGTCGGCAGCGGCGGCGGAATTTGGGCATTCACATTGTCGAGATGATGTAAAGGCGATTGGCCGACGCTATCCGCGGCGGCATGACCGGGAATAGAGAGTGGAGCAAGTGGAGGTGGCGCCATCGCCGAGTTCCCTGACGGGGGTCGAGTGTTGATCTGTTCCGACTGATTCTGCCGGACGGATGACTGACTATCTCGGCGCTGCGAGGGATACTGCATCTGCGGTGGGCCGCCCTGTGACATCATTGCGTGTGACAACGTTGGCTGACCGGACTGGGACCCGGGCGTTGGTGGCGGCTGCGACCCAGTGGTGGGGGACCGTGGTGTCAGCGGAGGCTGAGACGACTGCGACTGCCGTTGTTGCGCCTGCTGCTGTCGCTGCTGGTGCATTCTCTGCTGTTGGTGATACGCCAAGGCGACGGTAAACTTTTGCATGTTGGTCAGTGTTTCCTGTGATACCTTGCCGGAATCGACTAGGTCCATGGCCTTTGTGAGCGCGCCGCCCATGTTTGGATCCCGTTGACGGATGGCGTCCAGCAACGGTCGATTCTTCTGTATCGACCTTACGTGCATGATAAGCCTCGGATCAAACGGCCACTGTTGGTTCTGCAAAGCGGCGAGCATAGCAGCAGCCGGGTGGTTCATCGCGCTTTGCGAAGAGGGATCGTTACCTGCGTTTGGTTGGGGATGCGACGGTGGTTGTTGCGGTTGGAATGACGGCTGGGCCGGCTGTGACTGCGCGGAAGACGGTGACGGCTGGAGTTGCGGAGCAGAATCAGTCGCAATACGCGATGGCGTCGTAACACGGGCAGCCTGTTCCAACGTCGACCCTCCATCCGCTCCCTGTTTTTCGCTCCCACTACCCGTAGTCTCCGCATTAATCCTAGCCTCATTCTCATCCACTTTCCGCTGCTGAGCCTTTGTCAACTTGGGCATCTTGAGCGCCGCCGCCGTCGTCGTCGTCGTCGTCGTCGGGGCCACCGATAGTTTTTCCTTTTTCTTCCTCGGCTGCTTGGCCGGTTTCCCCGATCCCGCACCGCCGCCGCCGGCCGGATCTTTCCTGCCATCTGTGACGGCGGAGGGGGGCACAGAGCCGCCCTGTTGATAATCACCCAAAACGCTCTGTTCCCTACTCTCGGAAACATCCCCGCCGCCGCCGCCGCCGCCGGGCGTCTTTCGTTTCCCCGTCACCGTCGTCGGCGTCGCGGATCCCCCCGCGGTGGCGGCGGGCGAAACTTGGAATTGCTGCTGTTGCTGCTGCGCGTAGGGCGTCGGCTGACGTTGTGGCTGCGGCGGACCCATCGTTATCGTGGGATTAAACCCGATGTTGAGTCCGCCCGGCGATGACTGGCTCTGCGAGGCCCCCATCTGCTGCTGCTGCTGCTGCTGCGGGACCCCTAAATGTTGTTGATGCGGCACCATCGGCTGCGCAAACATCGGGGACGACTGTTGTTGTTGCCCGCCGCCTTGGGCCATCTGACCATGTGCGGGAGTCTGTAAATTACCGACGCCGACATTCGTCGCAGATCCGAGTTGTTGAAGGCCCTGCAAACTCGCACTCCCTTGCTGCTGCTGCTGCTGCTGCGCGGCAAACTGCTGAAACAGCTGCTGCTGTTGCTGCTGCTGTTGTTGTTGGCGATTCATCTGCATCTGCAAAGCCATCGGTATCCCTCCCATACCCTGCATCATCCCCTGCATCATCCCCATATTCTGACCCTGACCCCCGCCCTGACCCTGCATGCCCATTCCCATGCCCATCGCCGCCGCCATATTCTGCTGCCCGCCCATACCCATGCCCTGTCCTGCTCCTGGTCCCAACGTATGTTTGGGAAGACTGGGTGTTGGAGTTCCCTGCGACGCTCCTCCGCCCTGCTGCGCCGCCGTCGTCGTGGAGAACTGAGAATGCTGGCTCGCCGCCGATCCTGGGCGGGCGGGGGGACAGACATCCTGCTTACGCTGCTTGGCGTGACGGCGCTCTGTAGGGCCGTAGGAGCAGAGGAGGGTGCTGGGGCGGGTGTTTGGAGTATCGAAGGGGTGGTTTGCAGGTGCTGTTGTTGGAACCCTTGCTGCTGCTGCTGCTGCTGCTGCTGCTGTTGCTGGAACTGCGCAATAGCCGCTTGATTCCACGCCATCCCGCCGCCGCCGCTCCCCGCCGCACCTCCTCCTCCTATACCCTGAAACGAGTTATTCCCCTGCGGTGCAAACCCTCCAACGGCGTGCTGTGGCGGGCCCATATTAAGGCCCGCCCCCGCCTCCTGCCCTTGCTGCTGCTGCTGGGGGGGAAGGAGTACAGCAGAGTAACTCGACCTGGCGCTAGTTGGGTTCGATCCTCCTCCTCCCGTTGTTGTCGTCGTCGTCGTCCCCGCTGGTGTACCCGCCCCTGCGCGCGCCTGGGCCAGTGCCTGAGCTTGTAGCGAAGCCTGCTGGGCGTGCTGTGCTCGGAGGGACTGTTGGATCCACTGCCGGTCCATCCCTTGCGGGAACGGCGCACTGCCGGGGACGTTCCCCGGGTGTTGTTGCTGTTGCTGTGGTTGGTTGTGGTGTTGAGTAGTGGTCCCTAGACCGTCCGGGACGTTCCAGTACCCCATTCCCTGCGCTTGTCCCTGCTGCTGGGACGGCGTCAAAGACCTCTGGATCTGTCCTTGTCCCTGTCCCTGCATACCCCCTTGCTGCTGCTGCTGCTGCTGTTGGGCGAGGAACCCCTGCTGAGCCAACGCCTGCGCGAGCCGCTGGCGTATCTGCGCCGCTTGCGCGTCCGAGGTGGCGCCCGAGATGCCGGCGTTCTGGAACATGGCCATCTGGTGGTTTAGCAGTTGGTTCTGGGTCATCTGTTGTTGTTGGTGGTTGTCTGCCGCGTTCAGCGGGACGGCGGAACCAGCGTCGGTGGATGCGATGGACGCGCTGCGTTGTTGTTGTTGTTGATGCTGCTGCTGCAGCTGCTGCTGTTGCCGTCGCTGCAGCGTTAGCATCTGTTGCTGCAGCGCGTAGGGGTTGCCCACGTTGGCGAGACCAAAGTTGTTGGCGGGGGACTGTGCGTTGTTGAACTGATCGAAAGGCTGTGTGGGGAGCAAGTCAGTCGCTGTCCGTCCTCCGCTGCCCGCGCTACTCGCCTGGCCCTGCGCCTGGAAGCCGCCCGCGCCATTCCCGTTGTTCGGCGCGGCGTTCATCCTGCACGTCTCGGTCGGAGTACTGGCGGACTCTAGCGGTACACCATGGCCGACGCCGTGCGGGACTCGGGGAGCCTGAAGGACCACACAATCATAACACTCCCCAATTGGCGCAGGGGAGCGATCGCACCGGACGGAGATCGCGGGCCATGTCCGCTGCACGTGACCCCCTCGTAACCCCCGCTGAGTCAGGTGCCCCGGCAATGACGTCGTCTGTGGGACGGTGATTGCCGTACTTGCGCGGTATCTATATAGCAGGCGCCCCCTGCCGCCGCCCCTCACCCTGAAACGCCAACCCACCACCACCATGTCCGCCGTCGTCCAGAAAGCACGTGACTCTGCGCCCCTCACGCCCAGGTTCGCCCCGAGAGACTGTAAGCCCGGCCCGCCCCGTCCCGGCCGCCGCTCACCCCTGCCCCCCAGATGGCATCTTCTTCACTGCCGGCGCGCTGTGCTGCACCGTGTAAGCCTGCCTCCACCTGTCCTGTCCTCCTATGCTGACCCGGCGCGAACAGCACGCATGGCGCAATGACCCGTACGTAGCCTCCGCCGCCGCCGCCGCGTTCCCCGAGCTCACATGACCCGCCGCGCCGCACACAGCGATCGACGTGGTCAAAAGTACGCCCACTTCCTCCTCCCTCCGCCACCGAACCCCTCCCGCTGACCGCAACCCCTCCCAGCGCGGATCCAGATCGACCCGGCCCTCGCACGCCACTCCCTCCTCTCTGCCGGCCGCAAGATCGTCGGGAAAGAAGGTGCCCGTGGCCTTCTGACCGGATTCGCGCCCACAAGCTATGGATACCTGTTGCAGGGCGGCGCAAAGTTTGCAGGATACGAGTTTTGGAAGAAACAATTTGTCGAATTGGCAGGGAGTAAGGAAGCTGCTGTGGAACACAGGACGGCGATATACCTCGCTGGTGCGAGTATCGCAGAGTACGTCCGCTCGTCCCCCCCGCTCGTCCCCGTCCGCACGCACGGTAACCCGCCGCCCCGCCGCACAGGTTCTTCGCAGACATCCTACTCGCGCCAATGGAAGCCACCCGTATCCGACTCGTCTCGAACCCGCAGTACGCATCGGGAATGGTCTCGGGCTTGGCCAAGATCGCGTCAACGGAAGGCGTGGCAAGTCTATACGCCGGGTTCTTACCGTTGATCTGTAAACAAATTCCCTACGCTGTGGGGCAGGTACGTTGCGGTCCCCCCGGTTATCCCTCGCTCTCTATCCTAACCCCCCCCCCCGACCCTCTCGGCAGTTCACCGTCAACGAATTCTGCCACGAGCTCGCGTTCCGAGGGATGACACCTCAACAACAAGCGTCCCTAAGCGAAGGTAAAAAGTTGACCATCACACTCGGAAGCGGAATTATAGCCGGTTTCGCTGCTGCGATACTTAGTCACGTACGTTGCCCTGCCTCGCCTCCCCGAACCAACGAGCCCGCTGACCCCCCCCCCCCCGGCGGTGCTACCGCAGCCAGCAGATACTCTCCTCTCACAGATCAACAAGGGTCATGGTCCTTCAGGACCGATGGTGAAGCGTTTGTACACGCTCGGGAAGCAAGCTGGTTTGCGTGGATTATTCGCTGGTCTTGGTCCGAGGATGAGTGGGTTTTCCCTTTCCTTTGTTCCTCGTGTTCCCCCCGCACGTGTTTGCTCATACCCCCCCCCCTCACGCACCAGTCATGACCGCCGGCCTTGTGACCGGTCAATTCGTCATCTACAAATACGTCAAGGACGCTCTACATGCTCCGCCTGGCGTGGAGATTCACAAGGCCGTCTCGTCGAGCCCCGCTGCCGCGGTTCGTCAGTAGAACGCATGGGCCCAGGTGGATGGATAGATGAGTGCGCGGGATAGATGGTGTGCCCCCGTTTTCTAGAGCGGTTGGTGTGGAATAAATTATAGATGGGGAGAGTGGTTGGTTGTAGATGATTGGATTCGAGAGCTTTTCCGATAGATATGTATCCGGCGCCTCGTGTGGAGAACCGTTGTGGCATTATCGTGCACTGTATGCCTAGGCGGCGGCGGCGGCGGCGGCGGCTGACGGAACAGTAATAGTGTCACGAACCAACAAAGTGTGGGCGTGGGCGTGGGCGTGAGCTGGGCAAGGTATCGCTGGTGGTAGTCCAACGACTTGTACTAATATGACAGTGGATATTAGCTCAAGGTAAAGCATATTACAACGAAAAGAGGCCCCATCTATATACGTAAGGCTTTGATGCCATCCTCCAGCTCATTACTCTCATCGCATGCTCGTTCGCCTCCTCCTCCTCCTCCTCCTCCTCCTCCTCCTCCTCCTCCTCCTCCTCCTCCTCCTCCTCCTCCTCCTCCTCCTCCTCCTCCTCCTCCTCCTCCTCCTCCTCCTCCTCCTCCTCCTCCTCCTCCTCCTCCTCCTCCTCCTCCTCCTCCTCCTCCTCCTCCTCCTCCTCCTAAGACTTCCCTGCGTTGTGGTTCATCGTTGATGCAGGTTGATGATGGTGATGGCCGAGTGCGCCCGAGTCGCTGTCCGTGATAAGGTCTTTCAAGAACCGAGCCGCTCGAGTAAAGGACATTCTGCAGGGCAGGGGAAGATCCCTGACCCGAAGACATGTGGACAACCAGCCTCGGCATAAAGCGCCCCCCTTCCCTCGGTCTAGGTCTGCCATTCATGGCAGTTCGACTTTGCGAATGGAACAGAAATACACATTTCATGACAAGATTTGACACACAGATACCAAGTCCCCAACTTATACAATTGCAATCATCCTATAACTCGAGGCGCGAACCAGCAGGAACTCGTCGACTCTTTCCTCTAATGTACAACACCGGCTCCCATAGCGGCCGCAGCGGCATCTCGCTCATGCGCATCAAACTCATCGACTTGCGTCTGGGCGAATCGTCGTGCGCCGATCTTTTGCTCGAACAGGATGTCGAGTTCACCGTATGTCCTGCCCTTGGGTTCGGGTAATCGGAAGAAGATCCAGATGACCTGGTGGACGGCGAAACATGATACGGTCTTAGCCTCGCACGTTCACTTGGGCTGCACGAGAGACACTTACGGAGATGAACCCGGTCACAAACCACACATATCCACTCTTGGCTCCCAGATCCCATTCGGTCTGCGTACACCAAGAAAAGGGTCAATTTCTTATCTGGGAAAAAGGACACTTGCGGTTACTCACAGGATTGAGCATGTAAGGGTTGAGAATACCAATCACAAGACCACCCAAGTTGTACAGGTTTCTGGCCAAGATGACCGTCTTTGCCCGCAGACGGGTTGAGGGAATCTCGCCGACCAAAGAGTAACAGACAGGTCCGATGGTAAGATCTGGGGTGAGAAGCGAGGTTAGACTTATGAGGGCAAACAAGATGACACTCCCGGCAAACATACCATAGAGGAAAGTGTAGGTAATGAGAAGCGCGCCGATTGCCCAGCCGCCAGATCCGCCCTTCTTGGTTGCAGTACCCAAAACACCGACAAGCAACATGATGAACGTGCAGACGGCTTGACCGTAGAGGAACAATGTTCGTCGACCAAATGGCTTCATGATGAACCAAGAACCAACGGTACCGATGAATCCGACAGTAAACATGCAGAGGTTGAGCGTCGAAGCGGCGGAATTGGTGAGGCCGGCTGACTGGAAGAAATAGGTGGCCTGACCCATCAACGCACTTCCGGAAGTCTGCTGGTTGAGCCAAACAAGACAAGCAATTTCGGTTCGTCGTCTGTTGACTCCCCTGAAACAGTCGACAAAAGAGACACCAGCCAAGGTCGCCTTTTCCATTTCGTTGGTGTGCTGCATCATGGCCACCTGCTTCTTCGCGTCGTCCTCGGTGAATCCCGAAGATCGAGTAGACAGCCGCGTTAGGGCTCGCTCAGCTTCCTCGATCTTTCCTTTCTTCACCAACCACCAGGGACTTTCAGGAGCAAAGGCGATACCTGAAGAATGTCGTTCAAAAGATCAGCCAAGATGCAAATCCTGAAACGGAGGAGCAGACGCGTACCGATAATGATGGGAATGGGCCAGATCCATTGAATGGCGAAAGGGATCTACAGCGAACAATTCCTGCGTGAGTGGGAGATGCACTGCTTGCCCAATATCGTCCACTTACTCGGTAGGCCCATTGCGTGTCGTTCCCAACCAGACCTTTTAGAACACCGGAAGCGATGATTTGGCCAATGACCCAGCACAAGTTCACGTAAGTTGTGAGATACTGTCGAAGGTGTACAGGCATCACGTCGGCAGCGTAAGAAACGCTCATTGTCTGGAACGTTCCCCAAGGAAAGCTGAAGAGACGCTCTAGTTAGCGACACTCGATCACAGGACGATCAGAGAAGACCTCACCCAAGCAAGAGGTAACCAGCCAAAAGCATCTGGATGTTAACGGCGAAGAATTGAATAAACAGGAAACCGGTCAAGCAGATCAAGGCGATGAGCATAGTGGGTCGGTAACCGAGTCGTTCAGAGACAGGACCAGTGATTTGAAGACCGAGGATATTTCCGACTTGAACGGCACAAGATAAACCAGTTTGCCATCGGGCAGCGACTTGATACGTTCCTGATTTTGGGTCAAAGGACCCGTACTTTTGGGCGAATGCAGGTTGAGCCCAAAATTGACCCTAACATAGAACGAAAGGTCAGCTCGCTGCAACTCTCGAGAGGCTTGGATAGCGGCTTACCAGCAAGATCGTATCATATCCTTCCATAATAATCGCGGAACTGAAGATAATGGACCAGATGATTGCAGGCCGCCACATGGCGAGGGCCGCCCTCGTCGTCTGAGCCTTCTGCAATTCAGCTGCAGCCTGAGCATCAGCGATGAAGTGTCCAAGTTCTTGTTCCGATACAGTGACAGCGAGGTTCTTTTCGTCAACATAGTCGACGTGGTCTACTTCCGCCTTTTCGGCATGGTAGATGGTTGCCTTTTCGGACATGTTGGTGTCGGTGGTCCTCGTGTTAGGCGAGTCGAGTGAGAGTTCAAGTTGTGTGTGCGGGAGCCAGTATTAAAGAGAGGTGAGGACCAGCTGTCGGCTAGGATTGTTGGTAGTTGAACATAACAATGAAGGGAGGAAATGAAGCACTAGAGGTATTGAAATTATATAGGTCAGCATGATCCTTCAATTGCAACATGTGGGGCAGCAAGAGGTTAGTAGAGAGCCGATGAATCTTGCAAGTCGAAGCTGCCGGCGAGAAAAAAAGCCTCCATTATGAAAACCCGGTGCTCCATGTTGACCCCAGCCGTAGATATTCCTTGAATATGGGTTTGTGGTAGCCTTCGGAAAGAGAGGTTTCGCATCCCCGCTCAACACGAGGGCTGTTGTTTTGCTCTGGTATCTTGGCGTTCCTTAGGCCCGGGACCCTTGCAGGCTGCACGCCCTGGGGGCTGCGGCGTACGGCCGTTATTCGTTGTTCATGTTTTACTTCCGCCAGCTGTTCTGCCTGATGAAATGGGAGAGAATCGGTCAGGTGCGTGTACAGTGGCTGCCGTTGGGGGTCAGGTGGATAGCTAGCGGCAGATGCTGGGCGAAGATTCATATGGGGACCCGGCGAGTCTGCATAACCGCCCGACTAGGCACGAGAAAAGAAAGGGTCAAACGGCGAATCTTCGGCGGCTTCTCACCGCCAAAGCCGTTCGGCAGGCTGGCCGGCTGTCCGTGCTTTGAGACATTCATGAAACGATTTGAACACGCGCTCGACATACGGACCAGCTCAGAGAATCCCCATTTTCCCCTCTATCTCAGTCGACCCGACATCCTGCCATGTTGTGCATGATGGGTTTCCGCCGATCCGGAAGCTGAAGAAAGTTTTTTTAACAACCACGTCATCGAGCGTATCTCAACCGAAAACAGGGGGAGCTTCTCGGTCAAATCGAACTTCCAATGTATAGATGAAGCGAGCTGTGGACAGGAGCTGTGAAGCTTCAGAACCTCAGCAGGTAATAGCATTTTTCTTATTTTCAGCGGTGATACTACTGTGCATTGCATACTGAAACATTTCTTGTTCGCAGCAAGAAGTCCAAGCCTTGAACAATAAAATCAATCATTGGTCGCACGAGGCGCATGTAATTTGAGTAGCAGCCTGACTGGAGCTCTGTATAGCCCACTGGTCCCTCATCGTCACTTGCCAAGTCTTTCCAGGACTAGACTAGCAGAAATAGTGGCGAGAAACACTCGCCGCAAAACAAAATGCTTGGCTGCTTCGTAGCTAGAGTAAAGCACAAGCCTTTCCATAGCTGTCTCCTTGGGTGGTGAAAGATCCGCTGATGCAGTAGGTAGCTCAGTATACTATACGCAACCGATCGGTCCCGAATACTAAGATGACCATCCAGGATTAGATCGTAGAATGTGCCATCGCAGATTTTGTTGTACTGGCCGTACAGTTTGGGTCACATATTGGACGCCCTTCATGGACCTCTCCGTAGCTCGCGGGGCGAGCTCTCCCGTGCCGATCTGTGGTCCATATCACTGTCCATTCCAAAAAGCTCACTAAGCCCCGCAATTGGAACTGATTCGGGCTGGACAAACTTCGGTGAGACCGCCTTTCGGCTGCTCCGCGAGATCTGCGGCCATTCTCAAAGCCACTGTTAGGCAGTGACTTGCGTCATATGCCATGATCAGCTGCTCTATTGTTGACATGGGGTACATGCTTATGAATAGATCTATCACTTATAAACTGCACGACGAATTGTACGGACACGCGAGCTCGATTCCAGGGACGCGGCGTGAATGTGAGAAGAGGCTGTCCGGAGCAACCCGAAATGCCGGGGAAGATGAGGTAGTATTCCCTGCGCGATCGCAACTTCCACCCTTTAACCCGTATTGATAGTGGACAACGCGCGTTTTGTATGGCCGACTGATAGAGAAAACATACTGGAGCAGATGGAAAATTTGAGGAAAGAGCACGGGCAAGAGCAAAAAGCGGTTCCCGTTCGGGGGGCAAAAAAGATGATCAATAGCGGGATCGAACCGCTGACCTTACGCTGTACTATCTGAGAAGATATTAGGCGTATGCTCTACCGACTAAGCTAACCGACCTTGGTTGTTTTATCTTTTGGTTGAAAATATATAACATCGCCGGATCCCAGCTACTTTCAATGCGAGAAGACGAGATTGACGGATGCGAGGGCGAAATCCCGAGTTGAGCCGTCTGTTAGACCAGTTTTCACACATCGAGAAGCTGGGATGCACCTTGGGTGTATGGGGCGCTGTTATGCAGGGCATAAAGTCCTTCGGAGACCATCAATACTTCAAGAAGAGAAGTCGGAAGCCGTTATATCATAGCTGCCCCTACGGAGACAGATCATATCAAGCGGCAAATGAGAAATCGAATTATTTCCCACTCTTTGTCCATCTACATGTGAGAGACTCATAATTTATCAGGGTCACCAGGACTGTTGATCATTATCTACAAGTTGACTACCCCGGGATCATTCAGCTAGTCACGGGCGTCACATGGATGGACTTGGCCAAAATCGCGACTGTTCAGCCTCTCTACGGGCCCTCCACTTTTCGAACTTTTCGATCGCTGTTTCACGGACATTCTTGCCCTCCCAAGCTTGCCATCTGCCAAACTCCATGAAGCAGACACCATCTCCTGCATCATATCTAGCAAATCTATTCTCCCATCCCAGTCTTTATACACTTCCTTACCTCAACAGACATGGCATCAGCATTAACAGTGGGACTTGGCCTTCTCGGAGCGGGTCTAGGCGGTCGAGTACTTTATCAGGCGTACCGAGGGGGTGCTCGTGCCGGTGCGGACAAGTGGGTCAAGGGTGGGTTCCAAGCCAAGATGGACAAGAGCGAGGCAATGAAGATTCTGGGCATCAAGTAAGTACCTGGCTCTGTCATCCCTACACTGTGTTGTGCACAGTGGCGTTGTATCGATTGAGGTACTGACTGACTTGTTGATTCCATCTTCCTTGCGCCACTAGAGACCCGCTGACAAGTAACAAGCTCAAGGACGCTCATCGACGTCTGATGTTGGCAAATCACCCGGATCGAGGAGGAGCGCCTTACCTGGCTGGAAAGATCAACGAGGCAAAGGCCCTACTAGAGTACGTCCCTGACCCGTTACGTTACATTCGATAGCTGGCTCATTATGTGGATTTGGTCTTACAGCAAAGACGCCGCTCGTTAAGAGTTAGGGAATGCGCCCAACGGTCATATAGAGTACACAAGCACCTGTCACAATCAGTATTATTGTATTGGGTTATCGATACCATCATTCATCTCTTCTCGCCACTTGTTCTCAAGTACGACTGAAATTAGCCCCGCATGCACTTTCCGCTCGCAGCAGAAAGTACTGCCAGTGAAGCGACTGTGTATAAATACCGGGATCAGAAAAGATCTCGGACGATGCAGTGGAAGACAATCTGCACCGCAAGGCTGCATCAATATGGCCCGACCATCTAGTGATTTCTGCGTAATTAACTCCATGAAAAGCTATACCATGCAATATATCCGCTACATAAACACTGTACAAACGATAACCAGGAACACTAGAAAGTAATCTTCTTTCCTTGTCCAGCGACGATCGCCACGCTTTCACGCTTGGCCATCATGAGCGCGGCACCGGGCTTGGGCCGACCGGCCGTTTCCCACTTTTTACCTCGAGCTTCCTTCTTCTCCTCGCCTTCCGCAGGCGCGCTCTTGTCAAAGTACCTCCCGGAAGGTCGAGATGGAGCCGCCGCACCTTCCTCGCCTTCCTCGGCAGGGGGTCTATTACGCTGAGCGGCTGGAAGTGATCGTTTCGTTGATGATTCAGAGGCATACTAAGAAGGGAAGGGGTGTTAGCATACGTGCTTCCTGTGAACATGGTGAGAGGCATCCAGCTTACCTGCATCTTAAGCTTTCGGTTGTACAAGAAATGATTTCGACGGTTCGCCAACGCGAGCGTGGCCTGTTCGACTGACTTGAAATCCAGAAAGGCGAAACTGTATTCGAGCGTTGTTAGCGTACTGGACTACGAAGCTGAGAGACTATGCATAACATGACTTACCCCTTGCATCGACCACTATCCTCGAACAGTGGCATTCGGACTCTCCGCAGACCCGACACCTCACCAGACTGTTTCGATTTGTTTTCCAAGATCGCCTTTGCATCATCATCCGCAATCTCTTCCTCCTTCTCTTCTTCCTCTTCGCCTTCCTGCTCGCTCTCAGACTCGCTCTCGCTATCCTCTTCCCCGCCCTTCTTAGCCTTTCGTCCCTTACCCTTCTTGCTCTTCTTTCGACCCTTCAAAGCCTCCTGCGCATTCCGCTCCACAAAGTCCCAGATCGCCTCCTCGGTGGCATCAAACGGCAAGTTTCCCATGAACAACGTTGCACTTGCGTTATGCGGCTGGGATTTGGGAAGTGCACCGGCGGGAATGGAGGTGACGGGTTTCGGTGTTCGTGCATCGGCTTTGGCACCATAGTCATCGCCGTACTTGATCAACAGTCGTCGTCCGTCAATCATCCTTTCGCTCAGCCTGACACCGAGTTTCTGGAATCTACGGGTTTTGAAATCGACGTAGGCGAATCTACGGCGCAGGTTGGCTCGGTGTTAGCGGGGATGATTGCGTGTTGACGGCTCTATACTTACCCTTGATTTTGGACACCGAATCGACCTTGCTTCATGGGCATGTTGACTCGCGTGATGATTTCCGTCTCCTCGTCAACCTCGTCATCATCACCTTCCTCCGGCTCGTCATCTTCATCCGCTTCTCCAGCCTCGGCCTTGGGCCCTCCACCCTTGGATAACAGAATGATTTCCCTCTCCAGCCAGGCCTTCAACGATTCTGCATTGGTCTTGAAAGCCAGGTTACCGATCCAGACAGAGTGTTGTCGCTTAGGTGGTTTCGGAACGTCGTCCTTGTCCTTTTTCGACTTTTTCGATTTCCGTTCACCGTCGGCTCCGGTCTCCTCCTCGTCGGTCTCCGCTTCTCCATCTGCCTCTCCGTCCTTCCTCTTTCGTTTGGCTTCTTTACGGGCGGCTCGAGCCTGAGCTTTCGACAATGGAGTAGGCGCATCTGGGTCGATCTCAAGTAAGTTTTCGTCATCTTCTTTGGTGTCATTGTCGTCAGAGGTCTGTTCCCTTTTTCGCTTTTTGATTGAGCCGTCTTCCGGAGCGTTAGACTCGTCCTTCACAGGCTTCGACTCCTCTGATTCCATCTGGATGTCTTCTGTTGCGGCATCGGTAGTCGTTGGTTCCACAGCCCCAGTAATCTTCTTCTCTTTCTTCTCCTTTTTCTCCTTCTTGTCCTTTTTTTCCTTCTTCTCCTTCTTGTCTTTCTTTTCCTTTTTCGGCTCCTCGGTTACCACATCGACGTCCTTGCTCTTCCTCTTGGATGTTTTTTCCTCGGATTTGGACATTATGAGATCCCGGTTGTGTATTTTAACCAAGTGGCTCTCGCTACTTCCTCTAGACCAGCTCCGATGATCGCTCTATTCTCATAGAGCACACCTGAATCGCCTCAGGGTATAGCGAACGCTCGAATGCAGGGAAATCTTGAACGACACGTGATTTCGGCGGCCGAAGGGTAAGCTGCCGCGTATCAGGATCCACCTCGACTTGTCGCTATATGACGCTCTCCTGATTGTAGAACCTTGTTCTCATCTGCCGCCTTTCAACTCCAGTGACATCCCCATCATGTCAGCCCCGTACCAAAACACCCGCTCTCCACCTCCCCTGGTCCATCCGCGGCCTTCGCATATCTCCCAGCCTCCTCCAGAGCCCACGGTTTCATCCCCATCCACGACCTACTCGGCTCGTCCTTCAGGCGAATATGGACGCACTTCAAACTCTTTCGAGGCATCGAGAGCATCAGGAGATAGCTACATGCGATTCAGTAGTCCTCCTGTTAATACTGCGCAACAAGGTAAACCCGGTGGATCATTTGGATTCGGCGGAATGCCAATGCAAAGCGGAACTGGGAATTCGAATACCTTTTCCACGATGGGAACGGGAGGGGCTGCCGCTACTTCATCGGCGCAACCTTTCCTCACCAACGTTGCATCGACGGGTGCTGGTGGTGGTCCCGGCCTCTTAGGCGGCTACGCAGCAGGAAGCTATGCAGCTCCGTCTCCCGGACTACACGGCAACACCGGCGCTGGTGGCCCTTCATCAGCGTATATGAACCCGATGAGCATGAACATGGGCGGTTTTGGCGGACTCAATGCTAACGGTGGTCAGTGGCCGATGGGTATGAACGATGCGACAGCGCAGATGGGAATGCAATTTGGGAAAAGTGCGGTTGCTGCTGGACAGGAATACGTAGAGAAGAACGTACGTTTCCAGGTCTTTCCTGTGCCTTGATGTTCAAGAAGAACCGACTGGAGTTTCCTTCCTCTAGTTTACACGCTACCTCCCCCTTCCACTCGTTAAAACTTCGTTCTCTGTCACCAACTCATACGTCCTCCATAAACTCCGCCTCGTCCTCTTCCCATGGCGGCATCGCCCTTGGTCCCGCCAAGCCCTCCGCAGCAGTCGGATGAGCGGGCAGCCGGACTCAATGCATGCTGGTGCTGGCGGTGCTGTCGGCTCGAATGGATCGTCTGGACAAGACGGATGGATGCCGCCTCGTGATGACATTAACGCGCCGGATCTGTATATCCCCAGTAAGTCTATCGCATCTTGTTTTTTCGATTCATCCTGGACTATGCTGACTTTAATAACCTTAGCTATGGCTCTTGTCACGTATACATTGCTATGCGGTCTGGCATCAGGCCTGCAGAATCGCTTCCACCCAGAAGTCCTCGGATACAGCTTGAGCAAAGCGCTTGCTGTCGTCATTACCGAATTCCTAATCATTCGGTATGTTCTCAGTTTCTCGTCGCTGTTTCCACATTCTGGGCGCCCCTGGAAACCCCTCGCTGATATTCATCACCTGCTAGGCTTGGCTGCTATCTCCTTGATGTACGAGGAGGTGGCGCAAGTGGTGTAGAACTGATCGGTTATGGTGGCTACAAATTCGTCGGGTAAGGGACTTTCTCTTGCAGAATTCTAGTTCGTCGCGCTCACACACAGCTTGCATGTTCGCTTCTGCTTCTGCTTAGAATTATCGTCACGATTATCGCTTCGTTCCTGAACTGGGGCAAAATATTCTACGCTGGCGTCTTTTTCTATACATTCTGCGCCAATGCATTTTTCTTGGTAAGCCTTATCCTTTCGGCTATACTATAGGGGATATAGATGCTTATATCGGGTCTTTCCCATGGCAGCTTCGATCACTCAAATACGTCTTGTTGCCAGACTCTTCCAACTCTTCGTCTGTTGCGACTATCTCCCACTCCCAGCGATCAAAGCGGGTGCAGTTTCTGTTCATCATTGCAATGGCTCAGGTTCTGTTTATGGGTCTACTAGTAAGGATATAGAGAGATGGAGTGAATGATGCGCACTGTAGATATGGAATGCACTCGAGTACCCAATTCATGGCTGTGGGAGACAATAATAAGGAATGCGATGATGCATTATGTGGAAGTTTGAGTGTGCCTGTAACCTTTGACCTTCTGCAAGCCGCGCAACTTTGCTATAATTCTATGGGGATCTACCTTGACTTACACGGTCGATCTATTGGTTTGAATGAGCTGGCAGCCCATGTTTCTTCGCGTGGCTATGAGATCATCTAGTTCACAGTAAGCGATTGTTTTTGATCGTAGAGCAGGGATTTGGTTATCATGCCATCATATATGCGTGTATCGACGATGCGACTACCCAGACAGTATTTCTACACTGTATATATCACCCAGCGTTCAACAGCCATACTACAAGTTTAATGGTAAATTTCACCATGAAGTATGAGCTTATGTATCGGATGCGCTTACCATACCACACCAGCAGAAGCCTAGATTGTATGTGCCCTCTTTGCTCCTGGTAGATTCGCCTACAACGTGTTCTGTAGAATCATTTACAGCAGCACCGATCGTCCTGATACATCCTCCGGCCAGGCGTAAGAACTCAGGGAGAGCGGAAAAGGCGAACTTGGCACTCGACCACGGTGTCCGCCTCGAAAATACTACTACACTACATTCACTACTCCCATTAATACTTTCTCCGTCGACGCGATTACATTCCTTGTTTGCCGTACCTGATACAGCGTCAGTGTTGTCTGTCCATGCTTCATATAGCTCCCCGTTAAAATCCGGAGCAAGCCTCTCCGTTATATTACGGTAAGGTCTTTGGAGCCTGAGGAATACTTTACCTCTGCCGCCGTCCAATCTTCCGTACCAAAATCATCGAGACCCCTGGAGCTGTCCCCGGCCTGCAATAAGTATTCTCAAATCGTTCGATGCTTGAAATCGTATCGCTTAACAAACTTCTCACCTTTCAACAGTGTCTTGGGGCATGAATGGTATCCTCTTCCAGACTTGGCATCGAACTCGGTTGCTTCATTCGGTCAGCCACGCTTTGTATCAACAAGAGACAGGGTCCCCGGAGGATTTTACTGGAGAAACACCGGGGCAATGTGGTGAAGTGGGAAACTGTTTGCGGACGCCAAGAGCAGGTGATGTGGAGACAGGCCGCGTTCGTATTATACCGCAAAATATAGGAATTAGCGAAGTTCGCTTTCATGATGGAGTTATCTCGACTTCATGATCTGAACCTGAGGAATTGAAGAGAAGGATGCATGTCACTTACAGACTAGAGAGTTACGTTCAGCCTTACTCCCTTCGATTCGAGTTGGTTGTGTATGCGACGACTTTTGCGGCGATGGATACTCAAGTTCATTGAATGTTCCGAGCAAAGCTAGAAGAAAGACCGGATATTGGAAATAGGAGATTCTCAACAGCTACCTGCCCAACAAGCATTCCTTTGATGGGGCCGGGCGTCAAGTTCAGGAGACCACCGGCGGATCAATTACTGTGAGGGAAAACTATCCCTCATTCTTGAGCGACGAAATCCATCGAAGATAGAAGGAATGGTGTGAGCGACTGACAGAACGGAAAATATCAGGTACGACGAAGCGTCGGCAGCCGGTGGACTTGGAAGTCGCAACTCGTGCGAACCCCTCGGTAATAATCACGGAAATTGCTAGCCTGCATAGAAGTCACCAGAGGGGGCTGCAACAGCGAAAGCAAGAGCGAGGCGAGTTTCGTCTTTCCGTTCAGATGATGATTGACCGACGCCTGCCTAGCAAATGACGACTTTGCAGCATAAACTGTACTGTACCCCCATTGAGCGCTTTCCGTCGAGAGAGAGTGCTTGTGTAGGGACTGTCCCACGACAGTTCCTCTCACTCCTCAAGCAAGTACGTCCTGTAGCAAGACTCTCCCATTCCTTCATCCCTTGCAACCATCTCCCATTCCCAGCGATCAGAGCGACTGTGTTCCTGTTCATCTTCGACACGGCCTACAGTCTGTTCATGGGTTTCGCCAGTAAGGATACAGCGATTGAGGCAATATTCATTGCTTTTGTGAGCCTGTGAGAGAGCATCGTAGATGAGGAATACGCACACTACCGTATGCCTAGTCATGAGAGATGGCTACGATAGCTGGTTCCATGTCTTATACTGTTAACAAACGCCGGCTCGGGAGGAAAGATGTCACGGAGCAGGTGTACAGATGGGTGGATGGATGTGATGTGAGCGCTCGCTCCCGCCACCCCTTTCTTCAGCTTTTGCTTGCCTGTACGCCCAGCTACGCCTCTTGGATTGTGAGGGGTGTCGTGCTGATATCCCACACTTTCGGGACTCACCAAGCACCGTTTGGCTCTATGCCATATAGGAGGTACATTTGCGTAGGAGCGATGTACTCGATCTCACATTAGACACTTCGAAACCATCTATTTTGGCGAGTCAACAACAATCATGTTAGCACAAACGTGTCGTAGTGTTACATTGAAAGAATCTGGAAGTGCTGTATATCTATCTCCATTTATTTTGGAAAACTGTTCCGGTTAAATGCTGATAGAACCCCCCCCCCTCGCCCCCTTCCTTCCGCGGCAGTCCATGATCTGTTATCAACTAGATCTGTTATCCAAGACGATGACGATATCCTAGAGACTGTCCAGTGTTTCCGTGCTTGTGATATCCCTAACGTTCAAGGTCAAGGTGAAGCGATCAAAGTTTTCTGTCGATTTTCGCATCCATTCGAGGAAACCGCTCGATATGGCATTGTCGTCTGTCTCGAAGGTGTTGATGAATGTCGAAAGCCCGGACAGATCCTGGATTGTCGCCATGAAATAGTGAGAATCCTTCGGCACCTCGCTGCGTACCGAGTACAGCAAAGATGGGTTCTTCAGGTCGACCGTACTGAGCGCTTTGCTCGTAAGCTGTGTAGGCCTATAACGTGTCATCCTCAACGGCGCTCCGAGAATGACTCTTACTTTCTCGTCGCCTTGAATCTTCTGGTGCGGGAAGAAGAAACAAGGGTCGGCCTGTCTGAGCGCCTTGCATACTGCGAAGAAGCTTTCTGGCCCATCGCCTCCGATAACATTGCTCACAGCTCTTCTTCAGTCTGTCTTTTTCCGTTTGCTCGTTCAAACCCTCGATTAGTGCCTTCTCGGCGTTCTCGAGTGCTTTCTCCACCCATGGTTGAAGCTTTCCACCGCAGGTTTCTTCATCCGTCTTTGTCATGGGCAACCAGTGAACGCCATACATCTTATGACCTTTAGTTTCGCCAGATTTGAGGTGCTTTTTGTCTTCGCTGAGATTGGACCTCGGCCTTCCCGCTCGGAGAGCCCATAGCCGTGGAAGGTCCCTCGAGGGTTCCAGGAATCGGCAAAACTCCGCTTTCACTTCGTCAAAGCCTTCCCTAGCCGTCCATATTTTTTCTCGTGCGTTGCCCGTTATCCTTTCTTGCTCAGCTTGCTGATAGAATTGCTAATATCACGCAGCCGCGCCAGAAAACCTGACTCGTGACCCCACATTCCTCCACTGAAGCGGTCGAAGATGGTGAAGTATTCCCCGATCCGATCAGGGATCTTCATCGACATGTTAAGGCCGGTGCAAGAGTGCCTTTGAAGGAGATACTTGATGAGGAGGTACGCGAGAAGATTAGTCGGTGTATTGACTCGGATCAAATATGCGCTAGATGATTCCCCCCCTTGGAACCAGTTGCTGGTCTACGCACGTTATTTTATAAGCAGCTGAGGAAAAAAAATGAAAAAACACAGACCGTTCAGAACCGCCCCACTGGGATGTTCTTCCTTTCACGTTTCCTCCTCGCCCCTTTTCGATTCTGAGAACCCACCTTCTCTGGAGCCAGAAATGATGACCAAGCTGATCGTTTCACTTGGCACACCGACGTCATCAAAGGCGGTCCGGATGTGTCGAATGAACCCAAGAACCAAGTAACACTCCTTTCCCCTACCGTTCAACCTGTCCATTTCTAGGCGCTCAAGGAAGTTCCCATATTCCATACGCCTCTAGACCCCACAGGATCTCAACGTTTTCGATAAGAAGGGATGTCTCTATGGTTCTTCAGGGGAAGCGTGCTGTCCACGTTACCGGTCGGGCAAGGATCTCAACGGTGAGAGAACCAGAGCGAAGGGCGCAGGGCGCAGGGCACAGAACCCAGAACGAGTATGTGCCGTGTGGTTTTACAGTACGGTGGCAATAGGCGACCTCTGCCCCCGACATTGGATAGTAAGCGCTGACCGAAGCAAGTCGTAGAGAAAGCGTTGCGTATGAATGCTGATAATGTCCATGCTGGTGGTGCAGGCCGTATGCTTGAGCGCTGCAATGCGATACACGAGGTCGAAACGTTCCTTCTTCAACCTAACTTGCGCCACTCCCCCCCTCTCTCTTCTCGTCCCCTTCATCATCTCCTTCCTCGAGAACTTCATATCCGACCCCAACCCACTCGCCACACCCCTCACATCCAACGATATCCACTCCGTCCTCAAGCTGTGATTCAGTGATGATGAATGTCCCAGAACAGCGGCATGGGTGTGTGTAGTATGCGCTAGCGTCAGGGTCGTTTCCCTGTTCAGCCTGTTCTTCCCCGTTACTGGTAGCTGGATGATACGTCCACTCCTCGAGAGAAATCACGCACGTCGGATTCCGCTGTCGATCCCGTGTGGTGCCGTCTGTCTGATCCGCATTATGCCTCCCGCCATCACCTGAAACCGCTCAAGGGAATATGAAGTGAGTGCACAGCTCGGCATGATTCAAGTAACTTGCGTCAACACGTAAAGTCTAACGCACGTTCGTATTCCGCACGTAGGACAGGGTCAGAGAGGACTCTATACGCTTCTGTGAGGGCTATCACCCTATCCTCCTGCGTTTCTTCACTCTTCGTCCACGAGGGTGTTGGAGTAGGTGTTCGACTGTCTTCCTTCCTACGGGGCTGTTTGTCGGGGTGATGCTTCACACACACACGGATGAACAGCTGAAGTCAGCCATCGTGCAAGACCCGGCAGAAATGGGGCTCACCTGGAGAAGCAAGGTCCGATACGCCTGCTTGACCTGCTCCGAGGTGGCTCCCGAGGTCAGGCCAAGCGTGTGGAAGTGGTCGGGGCAGGACATGGTGGGCGCTGGGCGCACGGTGGAGGTTCTGGACACGTTACAGGCTGAGACACGGAAGAGCAATAATATACTTGGTGCTGATACGGAGATGCCGAGGCATGTCCGCATCGGGGCGGAAGCAAGCGGGCGAATGATGTCTCACTGCTGGTGACTGCACGCACGGGCCAAGTGTAGAAGGAAACAGGTTCTTAGTTTCTGCAAGTAGCTGGGCACTGCAGACACACTCCCACCATTCATCATTCACCATGGCAGACTCACAAGAGCTCAAGTATCTTTCCACCCGAGGTGGAGACGAGAGGCTAACCTTTGAAGAGGTGTGTATCGCTGATCCCCTCCACCGGTGCTCTCTGCTGATTCTTTCTTGCCCCGCAGGCCGTCCTCCGTGGACTCGCGCCCAACGGCGGTCTCTACATTCCCGACCGAATTCCCGCTCTCCCCTCCGACTGGCGGACGACTTGGTCCGGTCTCTCCTTCCCCGACCTCTCCTTCCGGATCCTCTCCCTCTTCATCCCGCCCACAAGCATCCCCTCCGCGGACCTCAAGGACATCATCGATCGTTCCTACGCCACGTTCCGTCATGAAAACACCACTCCGCTCAAGCAAGTTGGTGACCGAGAGTTTGTTCTCGAGTTGTGGCACGGACCAACGTTTGCGTTCAAGGACGTCGCTCTCCAGTTTCTCGGCAACGTGTTCGAGTACTGCCTGAAGCGAAAGAACGCGCAGTTGAGCGAAGGACATCCAAGGCACAAGCTTACCGTTGTCGGTGCAACCAGTGGTGACACAGGAAGCGCTGCCATCTACGGGTTGAGAGGGAAACAGGACATCTCCATATTCATCTTGTACCCGTGGGGCCGTGTGTCTCCGATCCAGGAAGCACAGATGGCGACGGTGCCAGATGAGAATGTGCACTGTGTCGCGGTAGATGGAACGTTTGATGACTGTCAGGTACGTCAGATCCAGCTACCGGCTTACCGGCCTCATTCTTATCGACCCTCCTTCCGCAGGACACCGTCAAGACCTTGTTCAATGACGTTGAATTCAACGCGACCCACCGCCTCGGCGCCATCAACTCGATCAATTGGGCACGAATCCTCGCTCAAATTGTCTACTACTTCCATGCCTATCTTTCCCTCCCGGCCTCTTCTCGCGATGGTGGCGAAGTCACCTTCTCCGTCCCTACAGGAAACTTTGGTGACGTCCTCGCCGGATGGTACGCGAAGCGGTTGGGCCTCCCGATGCGTCAACTTGTCGTTGCAACAAACGAGAACGACATCTTGGCTCGTTTCTGGGCAAACGGGGTGTACTCGAAGCCCTCCTCTGACGACTACTCCGCCAACGAAACACAAGCCGCGGCTACGGAAGTCGCTCAAGGCTCCTCCGATGGCGCCCAAGCCGAGGCCAAGGGTGGAGTCAAAGAAACTCTTTCCCCTGCCATGGACATTCTCGTCTCGTCCAACTTTGAGCGACTCTTGTTCTACCTCGCATACGACACGCAAGCCGTCCCTTCTGCTTCTGCTGCTGACGAAACAGGAGCATCAGCGGTCGTTCCAGGTACGAAAGGTGCCGGTGATGCCGGTGATGCGCAGGACAGGGTCAGGCGCGCTCAGGCGACAGTTCAGGCGTGGATGAACGAATTAAAGACAAACGGGAGGGTTGATTTGCGTCAAATCTGGAACAAGGCACGGGAGGACTTTGTAGCTGAACGGGTTTCTGATGATGAGGTATGTTCTTTCCAGGGGTTTCGTTGAAGAAGGGAGACTGAGAGCTAATGTGCGACATTTTTCGTGCAGACCGTACGACAGATCAGGAAGTTCTATTCCCGTGAATCTAAGTATGGGCCATACGTCGTTGATCCGCACACGGCTGTTGGGCTCGCTGCGACTGAACGAGTAATCAAGACTGCGTAAGCCTCAAGTCGAATTCTCTCACTCCTCTGTCTTCCATACTAACTATTCCTTCCTGCAAGCAGTCCCGAGAGCACAACCTTCGTCACCCTCTCCACAGCTCACCCCGCCAAATTCGATGCGGCCGTACAACAAGCGCTGCCGGCCGCCGAGTTCCCCTCGTTTGATTTCCGAGGACAAGTCATGCCAGATGAATTGAAGCTGCTTGATGGGCTCGAGAAGCGGGTCACACGAGTGAAGGATGAGCAAGGTGTGCGGGAGTTGATTGAACGTGTGGCGATGGAGAGCAGGGAGGCTACGCCCGTTCAGAATGCTGGTGGGTTGTAATACGGGCGGGTCTATTCCCGAGCAGGGGAAGAAAAGCACTGCGAGTGCCAACGGTGTATATAGTGCCTAATGCGAGCGATCCCATACATGATTGAATACATGCACGAGGAGTGGCGGTGCGCTTCTAGAGAGACCTGCGCTTGACCAATGAATAGGAGGTTTCAGCTTTTGCCACCGCCATGCAGCGTCAGGGTGGTGTCATATAGGAAACGGCGGATAGGTGGCGAATATCATCGCCCAGCCTGATCATTACGCAGGTCCTCGCCCTCTCTTCACCGCCGCCATGTCGCGAAGACAAGACTCAACGGACCCTCAACGACGGCCTTTGCTCAGCGAGGAAGGACCACCACGACAGTCCCGCGAGTCCTCATGGCATCGTTCAGGTGGTGAAAGACTCGGGCTTGGCAGCCTTGGAAGCTTGGAAGAAGGCGTGGCACAGCTCTCCCCTGCGGACCGTTCTTCAACATCAGGTGGCCATGGACGTCATCACAACGAGGAACACATTGATCGCTCGCCCAGCTTCGCGTCATCTGCAAGTTTTACTCATGCCTCTCCAAGTCCCAAGGCTCCACTTCACGTACGTCCTTCCGCAGGATCTCAACCTTGCTTCACAGCCTCTCCCACTCCCACAGCAGGAACGGAATGCTCTTTGAAGCCCTCTCGCTTGTTTCTTCAAGATTTGTTCAGACACAAAAACACGGATACATACCTTGCTGACCCTTCTGTTCAGAGTCTCGCTACAATGGCTTCCCTTGGGGAAACAGCTGGAGCGGCATCAGTTCGTGTTGCTGGCCAGAATTCTTTCGCTCAACAACAAACCAGGAAACCTTCGACCCCTTGGAGATTCCTTAGTAGTCCTATCAGAAAGAGTGAAGCCCATGGTCTGAATTCAGGAGGTCATCGTCCCCCAGAAAGCTCGCCTGTCGCCGCTAGTGGTCTACCCGAAGCAAGTAAAAGTCGAAGAAGCTTGTCTGAAGTGAAGCATTGGCTTTTGGAAGGACTGCCGGGAACGCATATCGCTGCTGCTCCGTTGCTCCGGGAGATGGTCAGTGCTGCTACGTTAACTGATGAAGGAAGGATGGTGGCGCATGATTCTGGATCGATGACCTTGAGTTCTCGTGCGCCTGCAGATCTTTCGTTGGACGAAAGTATTTCCTGATATGCTCTTTCACCTCTCTAGGAGATGACTTGTTAACTCGCTACCCTGACGACATGTAAGCGCAGCTACACATATTCCGAAGCTCTACTGACCCGCCATCGATTAGATTGATCTACATGATGACCTTTTTGCAACCTCAAGATGTGATCGCTCTGTCTGAGACTTGTCGTCTGATGTGCGCTCTCGCTAGCTATTCTACTATCTGGAAAGTCTTCTATTTTGCCGAACCCGGATGGTACATCAATGAAGCCCCCATCCAGCATCATATTGACATCTCTCTACCCTCATGGGCCTCTTCCTCGATCAGAAGTGAACCATCGTTTGATAGTCCAGCCATATCATTACGTGTCGCGGCCCAAAAATTCGCGGAATCTCCCATAACACCAGCAAAACAGTCTCTTTCCCAACTTTTATCCAGCAGTGCGTCAAGCAGGAATTCGGGTCGACGTACTCCTGCTTCTCTTGGCGGAGGCGCTAACTCTTCAAGGTTCCTTGATGCGTCTGCTGATACTATTCTCGATTGGAGAACAATCTACAAAGAGCGCGACGAACTCGAAAGACGTTGGGCGCACGGCGAACCGACTCATGTTACTCTGTTGCAAGTCCATGAAGATGCCGTCTACTGCTGCTACATGTATGGAAACAAGATCGTCACAGGTTCTCGGGATCAAAGTATCAAGTTCTGGGACCATCACGCTGGAAGCGGCAAAGACCCTGTGCTCATACATCACATACCCAAGGCTCATCGCTTGTCCGTGTTGTGTATGCAAGTCGATCCGGAGGACGCCAAGTACCGCGGACTCATGGTTTCGGGATCTTCGGATGCGAATATTATCGTTTGGGCCCTAAGAGGCTTCCTGTCTGCTGAAGAAGAATACAAGAGTACTGCTAGTACAACTCGTTCGCTGAGGAGCAGTTCCAGATTGAAAAAGCCGAAACAGATCGCCGTATTATCTGGTCACAAGGCGGGTGTGCTTGATTTGTTCCTCAGTCCGGACAAGAGTAAGATCGTTAGTTGGTGAGTAGCCCGTTGCGGACATTAGATGGTTTTGCTAAGGATGGATTTTCGGTAGTTCGAAGGATGCGACCATTAAGAGTAAGCTCATGAATTATCTCATACATCATATGCGTCAGGTTGACTCAATCTGTCTCGTCTCGCAGTCTGGAATAGGAATACGCTTCAAATGATCCACAACTTTCCTTTCCACACAGGACCTGTGAATTGCCTTAGTGTGCACCCGAGCGGCAAACAGTTTGTCAGTGCGAGTGGCGACGGGACGATTATCCTCTGGGATCTGCACAAGTGCAAGCTCATAAAGAAACTGTACAATGGAACTCCAGGCTTGGCTTGCATTTCATACACTGTGAGCGATTCCCTTACTTTAGAGCTTTCTATCTGCTAATCATTTCATCCGCTCCTAGGGTTCGGGCTTGATTTACTTTGGTGGTTCAGACCGCAAGTTCAACGCTCTCGACGTGGACACCTTAGAGATTGTAAAAGACCTTCAAGGCCACAACGACCTCGTGCGAACGCTCGTCATCAAGCCAGAACTCGAAAGACTTGTATCGGGTTCATATGATCAGGATGTCAGAGTACGCCAATTCTCCTTTCGTGTCTGGGAACTTACGAGCTGACCGCGAGCGCATGTCAGATCTGGGATCTCAGAACGGACCAATGCGTTGGCGCGCTGGTAGATAGTCATGTGGGGATGGTATTTTGCGTAACAAGCGATGCGACCAAGATCGTCAGCACTTCTCATGACGCGACCATGTGTGTTCAAGACTGTGAGTCACACGATGACATTTGCTCTTGAAGCTTGCTAATGATTACAAACTTGTGAGTGTAGTTTCCAATGGACTCAAATACGCTGCTCTCTTCGCTTGAGAATATCCAAGAACATTCGCTGGTGCTCCTCCTTTTCCGGGACATATGGTCCCAGATCCGCACGTCTTACTGACTGCCGCTATTCACGAAATCGGCGATGCAGCATCTGCAACACGATGTACTATGACACTGTAGACTCCGTGATATCTGTAAGCATCACGAAGAGACAGCCTGTTGCAACATATAGTTCACTAGCATTACAAGATTTTACATGACTTCTAATACCTTTAATTAAGGCCCTCCTGTACATACCTAGCAGCTAAGCTAAAGCCGCTACGCCTCCTTCCGAACCTCAAGAGCGGATGACAGACATACCCTGAGGCTCACTCCAAGATGCGCATTGTCATTCATCCGGGCCGTCTGTGTGCTGGATCCATCATGACGGCAATGATACCCCCTTTCGGTCCGCCTCCTATCGAAACAGCCATCGAAAGTCTACAGGACGAGACAGGTACCACGAGTCGCTGGCGTAAGAACACTTCGTTTTCTGGAAAGGTTATATACGTCGCTATCAAACTCTGGCTCCAGGGACACTCCGTCCTTTGATCCCTGACGAGGACGGCTGTGATGGGAGCCGCAATGATGGTCGAGTCTGCTTCACGCGAGAGCCGTACGTTCGCCTTACCCTTTCCAGCCGGTGCGAGGCGTGTCGCTGGGAGGAGGCTGGGGTGGACGTGTTGAAGTTTGGGTTGTAAGAGGGTTGGACGCTTCCTCATGTGAATTCATTCATCTGTCTGTGACGTGATTATGGCAAGAGCACTCTACTACTGTTACCCCGTCTGTCAGTTCGAACTGTTGGCTGTGTCGTCTGGAGGCCAGAGTTGGCTGTCGCTGCGGACTGTCGGTCCGTACCAGCTTCCGTACCCATACTCGAGCATCCATCAAGCAGCAGTGATCAAGGCTCGCTGATTCACTGCTCATCAAGCAATCCCATCAATCAATCAACTCCAGTCACCAATCACCACTCACATCACACGTACAACATTCACAGTTTCACGTGGAAAACCGAGAGAATAGTTGAAAGATTTACCAGATCTCATCAGAAACACGACTGCACAACCAGCTAGCTAACCAGCTGGGCAGTTGCACCATCAACGAAGGCACAGTGGAAGGATCATTGGGTCTACCCACAACGAGCATGTTCCTATCATGTCGATCATCTTCTAGGCCTGGTTTCTCCAGTTACCTCGTGTCTGCCACGCACTTCCCAACTCGGAATTTTGGGTTCAAACCCAGGAGTGAGTGAGACAGTCGGGGAAGCTGACTAGCCATCACTGATGCGGTTGATTGGAGGATAGGACGGGCAAACAAGAGCAGAGTACGTATAAAGCTACAAGACGATGTCTCTCCAGGATGATGAATCGTCGATAAGTGAGCCGATAGCCGTGATCTCGCCAAACCGTTGAACTCTGCCTAGGATCTTTGACTCGGATGTTACTCCTTCAAGTATCCCGTCTTATGTCGACCTTCAGGTCCGGCGATAGACGCCATGGATTGATCGTACTGGCCATGGGCTGCTTTGTCGCCGTCATCCTCATGAAAACCTCATGCTACATCAATACCGCATTTTTCAAATCTCAACAGCCGTCTCGCGCACTAGAGCGATTTCGAACTTCGCCGGAGACGACGGTGATTGCTCATGCACCAGGATACACTCTAATCGAGAACGCGTACTGGAAGAACCATACCTGGTACTTTGTATCGGCGCGCCCATGGGCGTTCCCCGAATTGGCGATGGTGATGACGAACGCTGCGGATTACCACGAGACACCCGCGTTTCATGACGGTCTGGCAAAGGTAGTCTCCGTTAAGGAAGCGCGAGATCTTGGGCTGCATCTTGATGATGTCGAAGTTGTGGAGGGGTCAACGGTGAGTGAGATGCAGATTGAGAAACAACCCGACTGCTGACATGCCGCTCTTCTCCCTTCAGTTCATCTTTAACGACAAGAGCTGTAAGTTTCTAAAATCTGCACTTACGGGGAACGGATCCATTTGACGCCTCCAACGTTACCTTTGCTTTGCGTAGTTCTGAATCACTGTAAGTTGAGACACGAAGTCGACAAAGTGTACTTGCTGACCGTCTTCTCCGTGTGACGGTATCAAGTTTATCACCTTGTTGGAGAGATGTTCCTCGGCGCCTGGCGCGTGTATACTTCAGTACTGGCGAACCCATTCGACAGGACTCCGCAAAAAATTATGCGATCTAACGGAAAATCGATCCTACATCAAGTACCGCCTATAGACAAGTTTATCTTTGCCCATGCACAGCCTGACAGGGTGTTTGATCACGCCAGGTTGAACGAGTTCTTCTTTGACTCTGCTTTGTAGGTAACCTTAAGTGGCTGATCGCTAGTTGTTGCAAGCTCCACTCGGAAACACGGCTGACACTGCGTCATTGTCTTCATGGAACAGCCCTCAAGTCCCCTTGGCATTCGAAGAAGAATGGCAAGCGAGAGCGGATAGCCTGAAGCTATTCCGGTTTGATATGGTGACGATCGCTGACCGATGGTCTGGGCATATGGGAGGGTCTTCGAAGCCTATGTGAGTCATTTCTGACGTGCTGCCCCCCATAGCCTAAGCTGACTCGATGCAGCTTCCATTCTATTCCACTCTATTCCATTCTGTTCTACTCGTCGACAGGGCCCGCGCCTTCCAGCTACCGGCGCCATCGAACTGGATGAGCAGTCTGAAAGACCGTATACTAAACAGCTATAAAGGCCCGGTATCGCTCAAGGATCCCAGTCACGCCAGGTCAAAGCCTGTTATCACTTACCTTTCTCGCCAAAAAGCTGTCTTTCGGACGTTGAGCCAGGAAGCTCACGAATCCCTGGTGAAGGGACTCAAGTCCTTGGAAAAGGAAGGATTGGCGGAAGTCAATATCGAAGAATTTACTGATGCAGATCCTAAAGATGACCAAGTAGCGAAACTCAGCAGGACTACAGTAAGTGCTGCCTGACTTTCACGACTGTTCCAGGACCGTTTCTCATTTTAGGCGCGTCTCAATCAACTTGAACAGATTTTTGTTACGTTACATGGCAACGGCTTGACGAACTTGATTTGGATGACTCCGGATGCACATGGTCGCTCAGCCATCTACGAAATTCAGCAGCCTGGCATGTTCACGGACGACTATGCGATAATATCCGAGGCGTTGGGTATAGACCATTGGATTATTGGCGGAAGGGATCCTGAACTAGAGTGAGTGTTCAGTCTCATTCGCATCTCCGTCCCTCCCTTTCTCCGCCTGGCTGGGAAAGACGCTGTCTAACGCATCG
The DNA here is from genome assembly GCA_030039265.1 of Naganishia cerealis. NCBI lineage: Eukaryota > Fungi > Basidiomycota > Tremellomycetes > Filobasidiales > Filobasidiaceae > Naganishia > Naganishia cerealis. The sequence goes on along the minus strand of JASBWR010000014.1, from coordinate 10,245 downwards.
ACTTGGAAATTATCGTAGGTATTGCCAGCGGTCCACTTGCGGCATTAGGGGGTTCGATGAAAATGTCGACGGTGGCAGCTGGAACTACACACTCCGCGTGCCAGAACTTGTAAACCGAGTACGACATCAACTGACGGTTCCTCTACTCCGAAATTGACCGCATCAAGCTTTGGGAATGCCGTAACCTTGTATTATACAAGGTTCTGTTAACGATTATGTCTTGTTGAAAGAAGGGGACGCCCGAATGACGTCTTCATTCGCGATCTATTCATTCTCGACAATGATGGTTCAGCTGTTGTAAGGCTTGTTTTGCAAGAAGACTACAAGGATAATGTGTACTAATCTTAAAGTTGTACAGAGGAGTTTTGCAGGGTTTCCATGACATATAGAGCGACTAACAACACGTCGCTGCGATGACGAGAAATGCAGAAAAACTGGCAAGGTGGGGCTGATACCAGGTTTAAGCAAAAATGCGATCGTTGTGTACTTTTTTGGTAGTACACATACGATATGACAACCGCAGATCAGCGAGCTTTATATCGTGATCAGGAAGGCCTTCGCAAGCTGTTCCAACGAGCTCGAGGTAGTGCGATTCTGATTGTGACATCCCTCATCTTATGGGGGGAACTCTATAACTGCTTCTGCCCAGAAAGGAGGGGAAAGATATGGGGCAAAAGCTGGGTACCAGGAGAAACAGACAATGGTTCTGGAGTGAGAAAGGTGTCGCATAAGCTTGGTTTAGAAGAGATGCAATTCTTACTCTCGCTCAGCGAAAGTTCTCACCTGTCATGGCTCTAACTCACTCTTATTCAGACAGCTCGCTTCTGGACGAAGAAAGGAAGCAAAGGGCAGAAAGTCAAAGCGAATGATATGCATGAAAATGGCTGTATCGTATAGTAGTAGCGAACAGCTCAGGAAGCCAGAAGTGCGTTAGATTTGACTTTACCTGTCGCGCTGCTGCTGTTTTGATTTATTATTGCATTGCTACCTATACAATGATGAAATCTGATGTGGAAATTTACAATGAACAAAATCAGATAACTATCTCCCATTCGCCGTTCCCTATTGTACTCCCCCTCGAACCTTTTGAATTTTGTGTGTCCAATGTTTCCGAGTGAGCATCTTCTTCTTTCACACTAAGCTGAATCGCTGCCTCCCTCAGGAAACTGAGGGTCGCCTTATGTCTTGCCGAAAGGGCTTCGTTTTCCATCCACAAGGAGGGCGGATCTGTCAGTAAACGGAGGATCGATATCTCGCGTGAGCACGAGTCTGATAATGGCTTATCGCTAGTACGCCCTGTAGGCAGGGTGCAAGTGATATCGACCACTTCGCTGTCGTCATTGAAACCAATACTCAAAGAGAGACTCTCACTGTCATGCTCTCCTGCACATCCCAGACTGATCCAGGAGCTACATATCTCCAGCCACTCTGCCTGAAGACGTTGCAGGAGTCCCTTGAAGACAGTTAGGCGGTTTGTGTCGGGTGTGTCCTCAATTTTTTGCCACTTCGTGTTGCCTGTCTCGATCCATCGAGGAAGCTCGAAATCCGGAGACGCAATCTCACCACAAGGTGAATCCGTACTGAATGCGACCACGAACCCCCTGTAAAGTCTGTCCATGTGAACTAGGTCAACCATCGTCACATCCCATTTCGCCTGGAATCGTTCAAGGGGCTTTTTTTGCAGAATCGGCGGTGTAGCCTTAAATTTCTTTTGAAATGCGGACTTCCAAGCTGTTATGGCGTCATAACACGACTTAGACTGCTGGACAAGCTTCTCATTGGGGAGACCGTTGAGAGACTGGCAAGGTGAAGCTCCTTCATGTCACTCTCAAGCTTTTCAACGTCTTCAACCAGGTGTTGTAGCAATTCCTTAAATTCTTTCGTCTTGGATTTATGTGAGCTCGACATTTAGAAGGACTTCGAATGATGTGCTTTGAGGTCTGAGGCAACTGATGCTATGCAGGAAGCTTAAGGCGGGGAAAACGGATGAGCGCTATATTCCTCCCTCTAACAGCCATGTACAAGACCTTAACTGCTGCCCAAACGTGAGCCTTATATAATGACTTGCAAGGTCTGCTGGCCTCTGTCGAACCGCTCTGGGGTATGTTAATCTCTGTCCAAAGGCCCTTGTTCTTGCTTTGCAACTTTGCCATGATCTTCTGTCCGGAAAGGAAGGGAAAACAAGACTGGGGACAAGAGCAAGATAAGAGAGGAACAGAGGATGCATCAGGGGAAGAAGGGAGTCGCGAAGCGTATTGAGCAGACATTGCGACTCGTACTCCCTCTGCATTAAACGTGCCCACCTGTCATGAGTTTAATTTACACCTAGTCAAAGAACTCACTTCTTGACGGAGAAAGGAAGCGCAGGAGCTCAAACGAGCGAATGATACGCTTGGGGAATGACTGTGCTGAATGGTGACAACGAAGCTAGGGTTGAGCAAGATATGTCTATGCCTTTCCCACTACAGTTTAATGCCCCCCCTCCCCCCGCACGCCGAGTTCTTTGAAAGGCGTAGTATTGCATGAGTTTGAGCGGCGTGGAACACAGCCACAACATCCGCCGATCCGCTGTAAGCATGATTTTGGCTGTACTGGCGATTGTTCCGATATCCTTCGCTGAGATATATGCCGATAAGCCAGACTTCTGGTCGGGACCGCTGAACTCGGTGATGGCAACTTTGAGCAGCGTCTTCGACTCGACTCTTTGCTTGCTTCTTGTACTCCGAGGGCGATATAAACACCTCATTCTCCGTGAAACACGCACGTGTTTTGCGGCGGCCGAGATGAAACAACTCGACTGGGCTCGCCGACTTTGGGTTGGGTGACTGTGTGATTCTGCAATGATGCTTGCAGCTCGGCCTGTCAAGATAACGTGGTCCCGGTTGTCATCTTGCTCAGCTAATTCCTATAGAACCATATAGACAATGATCGATCTCACGCTATGTACGTATCGCGTTTCTTGCTGCTGCTCACGAAGTGGACTGACGGATCCTGACCGTATCTCGCCTGCTTCATTCTCACAGTGCAGGTCAACAAGGGCGGTAACCCCGAACTCGTCAAGGAATCGCAGAAGAAGCGAGGATCCAGTGTAGAGCTCGTCGACCAGGTCTTGCACCTGTACAAGGAATGGACTACTTGTGAGTAAACTGAAGCTTCTCTTGCGCGTATTGTCTCTTCTCTATTTACTGATGTTACTCTGACTACAGTGCAATTCGACACCGATGCTCTTGCCAAGAAGATCAACGTGCAACAAAAGGAGATTACTGCTCTCCGTAAAGCAAAAGAGGATGCTACCACTCAAATCGCCCAAAAGGCGGAGCTCGACAAGGAACTCGTTGCGTTGAAGACTCAGGCCAAGGACAAGGAGGCCGAGATGAACAAGATGGCTGGACAGATCGGTAACATCGTTGACGAGCGATCCACCATCAGTCTGACGGAAGATGACAACCCCACATTGCGGCTGTTCCACCCTGAAGGACCCAATCATAAGGGTATGAACATGGCCACTGGCGGCCTCGAGTTCTCCGACAAAGTCAACGGGATCTTGTCGCACCACGAGGTTCTGCTTCGTCTCGATGGATTCGACCCTGAACGAGGAGCCAAGATCGCTGGTCACCGTGGTTTCTTCCTTACCAACGACGGTGTCGACTTGAACCAGGCTTTGATCAACTATGGTCTCGATTTCTTGCGATCAAAGGGCTACAAAAAAGTCATGACTCCGTTCATGATGAGGAAGGGAATGATGGCAAAGACTGCTCAGTTGGACCAGTTCGATGAGGAGCTTTACAGCGTAGGTCTTCGAGCCAATTCGTGATAAATTCCACAGCGACTGACAGTATTACATTTCTGTAGGTCGGAGGTGATGAAGATGACAAGTACCTCATTGCCACTTCGGAACAACCTATTTCTGCCATGCACGCCGACGAACGAATGGAGCCCAAGTCACTACCGATCAAGTAAGTACCAGTTGTGATGCTTGGGAAAGGAAAAAACCCGCTACGACGAAAAATGAAGGGCGGCCCACCTCTGAGGACCTGACCATGCTGACTGACATTTGCTGCATGTTAGGTATGCTGGGTACTCTACTTGTTTCCGAAAGGAAGCCGGTGCCCACGGAAAGGACACCTGGGGTATCTTCCGAGTGCATCAGTTCGAAAAGGTGGAACAGGTATGTATCCATCGGCTCGCTACACATATGCGCTACCGCTGACATTTTCTGCGGTTTTCCCTGGTATTTAGTTCTGCATCACCGAACCTGAAAAGTCCGCAGAGATGCTCGACCAGATGCTCGCCAACAGTGAAGCTTTCTACCAGTCCCTCGAACTCCCATACCGAGTTGTCAACATTGTTTCCGGCGCGTTGAACAACGCCGCCTCGATCAAGTACGATCTGGAAGCTTGGTTCCCGTTCCAGGGCGAGTACAAGGAGCTGGTCTCGTGCAGTAACTGTACCGATTACCGTAAGTCGAGGCAATCAGCTAGACAGAGCAGCGAAAGTTCAAGCTAATGATCCTCTTGTTTCGGCGATACCGTAGAATCCCGAGGCTTGAACGTACGATACGGTGACCGAAAGCCTGGAGAGGCTGTTCAATTCGTTCATATGCTCAACGGAACTCTATGTGCCACTGAACGAGCACTGTGCTGTGTTGTCGAAAACTACCAGACGCCCGAGGTGAGTCCCTTTTTCCGTCTGAATCACGTCCCCGATCAGTTCTTACTGACCGCTTTATGGGCGCTTCACAGGGTCTTCGTATACCCAAGGTCTTGCAGCCTTACATGCAAGGTCGTGACTTTATTCCGTACACCAAGGACTTGCCCAAGGATACCACCTCGGCCAAGAGGAAGTAAGGGGGAACAAATCGTGAATGTCGTCTCTGTGGGTGCTATGACGATTGATAGTATCCAGGCTGTGATGCTGTTACTGCATGTACGCGCAGATGAGCGATGCATCTATATTGTCCCTCCTGCCCAAGACCACTATCAAGTGACAACATGTGCCCTCGTCCACCTTCCATTCTTTATTTGCATCCGCCCGCGCGTTCTGTGCCCGCCAGCTCACGCGAGACAGTTTGTTGAGCGCGTTTGAGTGAATCGAGTTGAGAAGCCTATTACCACTTTATTGACTTTTGGGCAAACCTCTCCCGCCCTTCTCACCACCTCATACCGCAACCATGATGCCGAAACCAGCCACGGCATGGGGGAGGAAGCTCCCGACGGCAGGAACGCTCGCCCTGGGCATCCTCGTTGGGCTCATCTTTGCGACCTTTTTCCGTTCATCACCACAGACGGGACCCGCATGGACGGGCGGCCATTCAAACGGTTTGAGGGCCAGTGCGATAGGCGGAGGATCGAGGCTGAGTAGGATGGTGGAACTGCCCACGGTAACCCAGCGGTTCAGAATATTGGAGATTATCGGATCACTCTCGGCGCATCATACCAAGGAGTGCACGAGAACACCGCAAAAGCCGTATGTGGAGCAAGTCCACCATCGGTATGAGCCCCTATTCGGATTCAAGCCTCATAACCATAGAGGCTGGTTTGGCCTAGGCGGAAGTCATAGCAACGACGTTCCCGACACGCGTTCCCAGCAAATCAAGCGAGATCTTTCAGCCTCGAACCATAAATATTTCATCGCCATCAACTTGTACAACTCGTTCGATGTCATTCCCGATCTTTTCGCGACCTTGTTCCGTGTCTCCGCCGTATTGGGATACCAAAATGTCTATGTCTCCATCTACGAAAATGGTTCAAGCGATCAGACCAAAGCGCTCCTCAAGATCTTTGATGCATTAGCTCGTACCGTCGGCATGCGAATCATCATCCGAACATCGATGCGAACCCGTGGTCAGTTCAACCATCGTATCGAATATCTCGCAGAAGTACGAAATGCCGCCATGGTGCCGCTTCGTGAATTACGAGACACCGAGGGAGAACTGTTCGATTCCATCATCTTCATGAACGATATCTTGCCTTGCGTAGATGATGTGTTGGAGTTGATCTGGCAGAGTAGGAGGCAGAATGCAGGTATCACATGTGCCGCGGATTACATGTTCCACGATGACATCGTACGTAGTTGGAGTTCTTGACCACAATGCAAAGCCGCTTAATGTTCTTATCTCCGCCAGGGTGCTCCTGTATTCTACGACAAGTACGTCACATTCTTCTTTTCCTCTTCGCGCGATCGCTGACAAGGACACGAATTGCAGCTGGGTCGCTCGTGATATCAATGGTACCGCATTGGAGAATGCACCATTCGAGCAAGTTTTCCACCACACCGAGTCCGAGAAACGATTCATGAGCCATCTGCCCGTTCAAGGTACGCCTACCTGCATGACAATAGGTTCAAGATCGTTTTCTTACCACTCGCTTCTTATCTTGGCGATGTATAGTGCAATCGTGCTGGAACGGTATCGCTGTCTTGGATCCCGCACCGTTCTACGCTCCGAACCCTGTAAAGTTCCGAATGGCCCGATTGGCAGAAAACGAGTGTTCCGCGTCCGAATGTGGTCTGATCTGCAGTACGTACATGAGCCCAGGTTATCTGCAATTCTCGGGAAAGCTTATCACATGTATGTCCCTAATTTCCGCAATTCCTCTAGACGACTATTTCAATGCTGGATATGGTCGGATTATCATGGTTCCTCGAGTGAAATTGGCATACGACAGAGTAAGTCACCCTTTCCTCTCGGTGCTCCGATGCCACTCTTGCATGCTGACCTTGTGAGTCCGATTGTAGCGAGTGTACGACGTCATCCACCCAGAACGACGTAATCTGACCTCTATCAGAGGTTACAAACGGCTGGGCGGTATGCCGGAAGACCCCACGTCGGATCCGCAAGATCGGACATGGTATGGCCCGCATGATCGATTGTTCGTGGCAGAGGAAAGCGAAGTGTTGAAGTTTGTTCCTGGTCCGGAATACGTGTGGTGTTGGGTACGTTTTCGTCTTTTGTGCCTTAGCCTTTATTGCGCCAGTGATGACTAATCCTACCGAATGCTGTCTTGCTCGGTTAGGGTTGGGATGGAGCGGGTGACCTCGATGGACCGGATGTCGATCCTATTTGGGAACAGCTGAATCTCAATGATCCAAAAATGATTGAGATCAAGCACGATCGAAGTATGCACGGCTGGCCATAGTAGAGCTCTCGAGGTATGTTGTCCATTGAGGTATAGATAAGCACCACCCTGATAGAAGCCTGTTTTTGCTTTGCAGGTGTGTCTTTGGGACATACAGATAGTCTGTCATCCTTTGAGATTGCATGCCTTGGCTACGGCTGATAGTGCTCTCTGTAACGATCGACGTCTAGATCATGATCATATACATAGAAATACCCGCAATTTTCAGATTTCCATCGGAAACATCCAGAAATGGTTGGAACTTGGGGAGAATCCTACGTTTCCGCCTGGCTGAAACGACGTGCCGTCGCGTCTTGGGCCCAATTTTGAACATTACATTATTATACCCTACTATGCTAGCGTCCGAAGTCGCCATGACAACCTGTCATCGCCGTGGCCTTGTAAAATTACTCTCGAGTCATTAAGATACAAGCCGGATCCTCTGCTCTACCGTTGCGTCGCAGGTGCCCAGCTCCTGACAAACTAGTACTCATGCCGGGAAGTTATGCGCAAAATCGTTAATTGACACGCACTGCCAGGTGTGTGCGAGTCTCTCGAAGCAATGTAACGCTTAGCTTTGTTACGTGCCAGTTCGGCCGTGCACCGTCGAGTTGATCCCGGACTGTGCGGGAACGGGTCATCAGAAAACTGTTGAAAGCGCTGCCTCTCTGTCGCTTGAGGCATTATAGAATATATTTGGCAATGGTGAGCCAAGCCCACATGAGTGCACCGGTGGCAATGGGGAGAGTAAGGTTGTCGTCCAGCTTGACGTCTGACACCAGGAAAAGTGCCATGGAGCGAGATCAGAAAATCTGACCAAGTGGTGGAATAGGTCAGAGGAGATTTGGAAACTTACCGATTGCTTCGACCGTTGCGCCGCCGAAACCCAACACCAACGCACTCAACCAAAGTCCTAACGGTTTCCCAGCCACATTGATCCGGCCGAACCCATTACCTTGTTCTGATCCTTGGAAATCGAGGAACCACCAAGCGGCATCCCCGGCGTGAGGTTGCCAACCTTCGTGTCGCCCATTCCACCAGAACCCGAGGCAGATGCAGAATCCGGTAACGGCGGCGGCGAGGTAACCTGCGAGAGATTTCCGTTGTGCGAAGGGGAGGAACGGGAGGAGCGGAACGTAGGAAGGTAATGGTGAAGAGTGGCGACCGATGAGGCGGCCAATCGTTGAGGCCGCTGTATCTGACCATGAAAGGCTAGAGCGTGGCGGACGCGGAGAGAGTGCGCAGCATTTGAGAATCAGTTGATACGTGAAGGGAGAAGACCAACCACTCACGTCATGATGGAAATGACAGCAATGTCCCTGGGATACACTGCCAAAGTCCACGTCACGCCGATCAAGTACCACACTACACCATTCACCGTCGTCTTTTCACTCTCCCTCATCAGTGCGCCGAGGAGGAAATTGTACCACCCGGCAAATGTCGGTGATCGGAACCGCAGCAAGTCGGTCAGGTAGACGACTCCACATGCAGATGCAAGGGTTCGGATGAGCGGCCATAACGAGACGGGTTGTGTTGTGTAGAGATACAAGACAAGGAAGCCGATAGATGCGTGAAGAGTCTTCCTGGGGACTTCCCAATCGATTTTGGCGTTTGCAGAGTCGACTAATTGACGAGCCTTGTCGCCGATGGGCAAGTCGGAAAGGCCAAGCGCTTCAGCCTGGAGCGATGGTTTACTCTGGGATTCCTTCTTCTTCTTGTTTGCACGCTGACGAGTAGTGCTGGATACCTCAGGGGAGTCTTTCGCTGTTGTATGGATCTTGACGTCGATGCTGGGCTCACTCTCGATGGACGAAGTGGACACTCGGTCCTTTGGCTTTTTCCCGGCGTCGGTGTTGGCCGTACCATTCACCTGCGCATTTGCGTGTCCGTTTGCAATCTTGCCCTTGCTCTGTTTTCCATTCAAGGTAGCCGGGGGACCAGCGTTGCCGTTACTCTGGCCTTTGCTGTGCGAGAGGGCACTGCCTTTTGCTGTGGTCCCGTTGCTGGATATGCTGCTATTCAGGCCGTCGAGTGCTGCAAACCGGTTGGCCGAGGTGTACGCCTGAGATTGGGCGGACATGGTGGGGCGAGCGATGAAACCGTCCGAGTCTGAGCAGCAGCAGGTGATGGTGGAAAAGGCGTTTTCAGAAATTCCTTGCTATAATTTGTTAACCCACTCTATTGACGCCGTGACGCGTGGGCCAACGGAAAATATCAACAAAACCCGAGCCGGAGCTAAAATAATTAAATAAATAATGTATGGGAATGGCGATTACCGTAAGCGGGGAGCGTTCCCGGCGGGAGACGGTGTAACGAGCCCACAGGTACATTTTACAAAGGCCACATGATACCATGTCCTTCGTCGTTCAGAACAGCTTCCAGGACGGAAGTCCGGAGAGTGGAAAGGTGGGATAACAGACCTATACACGAATCGAGCACAATCCTTGCTGTCATATCGGAATTGCCAAGGACAAAAGACTCCGCACCAGATCGCTCTGTTTCTCGTGCAATACCGACAATATGCCATCTTGTTCCTGTGAAACCGACAAAGAAGTAGACAACAAGAATGGTCTGTTCGAACCAGTACATAAGACGAACGGTTGCGATACAAAGCAAGCAGAGGTCCAACATACATCCTTCGCCTTAGTTGGACGCCCATTACAGAAGCAATACGGTTGATTGCCACAAAGCTAGAACGATCGTCAACAAGCTTGCTAGCAGGCCGACTCGAGAGGCGCCTGTATTCCCTGCAGATGCGACGTTAGAGGGAGACGATAGACTTGCTGAAGCAGATGCGGCGGAGGAAGCGATAGAGCCTGCAACGGATCCCACGCTGAAACGATTGTTAGAATACAGTATCAGCAAGTCAAGTTCATGTGGGTTAGGGAAGCAAGCAGAAACGGGGGTCGCTCACCTTGACCTCGCGATACTGGTAGCGCTCCCGAAGAAGATTTGATCTCTTTGAGTGTCAACCCTAAGGAGAAAGATACCAGGTCCATTCACTTCATGTTGTACCCTACTGAAAGAAAGGAACTTTTTGATGAAAGATCGAGACCGCTGTTGGCAGAATGCAAAAAGTTATTGATTTGGGGAAAAATACATCAGAGAAAAGAAGATGATCTCTTTGAAT